>PVIC010001709.1:0-62262 GCA_004025085.1 Thryonomys swinderianus | reverse complement strand
CCAAGACCCTGTCTCCAAAAAAGCAAAAAAAAAAAAAAAAAAAAAAAAAAAAATCAGCCCCTGCAAATGCAACGACCAGGTTCAAAAATGGGGATCTGAAATGAATAGACACTTTTCAGATGAAGAAGTAAAAGCAGCCCAGAACCATATGAAGAAATGTTCAGTATCTCTAGTTATTGGAGAGATGCAGATCAAAGTGGCACTGAGAATTCATCTCACTCCACAAAGAATGGCTGCTATCTCAAAATTAGCCAGCAACAAATGCTGGCGAGACTGTGGGGGTAAAAAGGAACCATTCTCCTTTTTAGTGGGAATTTAGACTGGTACATTATGGAGATCAGTGTGGAGATTCCTCGAAAAACTAGAATTAGAGGTCCCATTTTACTCTACTACTCTCCTGCTAGGAAAATATACTAAATAATTAAAAGAATCATATTACAACAACATAAGTGCACCCATGTTCATAGCAGCTCAATTTGTGATAGCTAAGTCTTGGAAGCAACCCAAACACCCATCAACTGGAGAAGGGATAAAGAAGATATGTTATTTATTTGTTTGTTTAATAAAGAATGATAAGTTTGGGTCAGAGCTTTAGCTCAGCAGTTCCATTGCCTGCCTAATAATCACAAGGACCCTAGCTCAAACTCTGGTAACCAAATAAAATGATACTGGGTTTGGTGAGTCACATGCACCAGCAATCAGTGCCATATACCACAGTGCGAGGCCTGGTGGCTCAGGCCTGTAATCCCAGCCCTCAGGAGACAGAGGCAGGAGGATTGCTGTGAGTTCAAGGCTTGCCTGGACTACATAGTGAGCTCAGGGCCAGCCTGAACTACAAAGTGAGATCCTGTCTCAAAAAAAAAAAAAAAAAAAAAAATTGCCAGGTGTGGTGGTTCACGCCTGTAATCCCAACCCTCAGGAGACAGAGGCAGGAGGATTGCTGTGAGTTCAAGGCTTGTCTGGACTACATAGTGAGCTCAGAGCCAGCCTGAACTACAAAGTGAGACTCTGTTCTCAAAAAAAACAAACAATAAAAAAAAGAATGATAAGTTTGAGTCATTTATACTCAAATGGACATACCCTGAGGACACAATAATAAGTGAAATAAATAGGTCACAGATGTGTAAATACTGTATGTTTTCCTTAGCATGAGAATCTGAAGATGTAAATGAGTTATAATAGATATTGTACAATAGAAAATATTCAAAGGGAAAAAGGTAGGGGTAAGTAATGAGAAAAAATGTGATATTAAAAAAGAAAGAAAAGCATATGTACATAGTGGGTAGAGAGTTGTAGGGTGGGTAGGGGAATGGAAAAAATGAGAATTAAGTCATGTCATATACTGGTACAAATTCCCAATGTTGAGTGCGATCATGATGCATATATAAAATATGCCAACAAAGAATCCAATTTAAAAATAGTATATTTCCAGATTTATAAGATTAAGAAATGAGTCATCTCTAGTGAGTCATTATCCTGAGTCTTTGACAAGTAATTCAGTTTCCCTGCTTGAATGGAATGTAACCACTCACTGATTCATTCATACAGCTACTAAGCATGTGGTTCATCCCAGGAACAGCACAAGGCAAAGTTCCCCGAAGGCGAAAGGAGAATAGTGATAGCTGTGCAGACAGGGAGGGTGACAGTTTCCCTGCAGAACAGAGTCACAAATATTCTCATGGAGATGTAGAAATGTTTTTGTAGCGATCAGGACTATTCCTCTTACTGTATATAGATCCTCCCCAATTCCCTCTCTCTTGTTTCTCAGGTCCAATAATTATTTATTTCAATGATTAAATACCTATTTCTCAATAGGAAAATACTTATACATTCTATACTCATATTTCCAATCAATTAGTTGCATTTTATTTTTTTATAAACAGCACCTATGCAACATTTTTTTTTTAAAGATGACTTTCTGGATTCAACTCCTTAACTCAGTTAAGTAATTAGTGTCTGGGACCATAAAATTTTCTTTTCAACATGCGGGAGGCAGAGACAGGAGGATTGCTGAGTTCACGGCGGCTTGCCTGGGCACCATAGTGAGCTCAGGGCCAGCATGAACTACAAAGTGAGACCCTGTCTCCAAAAAGCAAAAAAAAAAAAAAAAAAAAAAAAAAAAAAAAAAAAAAAAAAAAAAAAAAAAAAAAAAAAAAAAAAAAAAAAAAAAAAAAAAAAAAAAAAAAAAAAAAAAATTTCTTTTTAAAACAGATGTAAGTTTCAAAAGACTTTCCAGGGCTAAAGATATAGCTCAGTGGTTCTGGCACCTGCCTCGCAAGCTCAAGGTCTTGAGTTCAATCTCTGGTAACCACATATAGTACTGAGCGTGGAGACTCATGCCCACCAGCAATCAATACCACATACCACAGTGCCGAGCGTGGTGGCTCATGCCTGTAATCCTAGCACATGGGAGGCAGAGGCAGGAGGATTGCTGAGTTCGAGGCTTGCCTGCACTACATAGTGAGCTCAGGGCCATGGGCCGGAGGGTTAGCTCAGTGGTTCCGGCGCCTGCCCCGCAAGCACAAGGTCCTGAGTTCGATCCCCGGTAACCACATACAATGTTGGGCGTGGAGACTCATGCCCACCAGCAATCAATACCACATACCACAGTGCCGAGCGTGGTGGCTCATGCCTGTAATCCTAGCACTCGGGAGGCAGAGACAGGAGGACTGCTTAGTTCGAGGCTTGCCTGAACTACGTAGTGAGCTCAGAGCCAGCCTGAACTACAGAGAGACCCTGGCTCAAAAAAGAAAAAAAAAAAAAAAAAAAAAGACTTTCCAGAGAAACTTCAATTATATCATCAATTTAATAACCTTTTTTGGTGGGTATATCTGATATAGAATTATGAGTTATTTTAATCTAAAACTTCCATAGTAGAGACACTATATTTATGACCTGGAGGTACTGCTACAGCTGTACTCACTGTGACCTCTTTTAAGAAAATCAAAAAAATCTATATGCAATAAATAATTTAAATGTCCTTAAGAAGATATCTAGCTTTTTTCCCTTGAAAAAGGTAATTTCTGTTTGCTAAGGTGTCTGGGATAGCAAGACATGTAAGAGTGGGCTTTAGCATGGGATTACCATATCTGAGTGTGGGGGCAGCCATACTGGATACAACAATGTGATTTAAAGTTAGGCTTAGGGTTATGGGATATTTGCATCATGGAGAATACACAATCAATTACTCATGACTGGCAAATGTCAAAGCTGAGAAAGTGCTAGATCATAATTCCACAAGGAAAAGACACCAAGATCCACAATTGCTAACCTGTGCCATTGTCTCAGCTGATTTTAATCAGCATCCATTTTTTTTAATTAACCATAAACATGAATGCAATGGAAGCAGTGAGTTGAGTCACTCTGCTAAAGTATCAAAAGTGAGAGTATTTACCCCGGAAATGAGGGTTTTCCTGTAGAAGTCTATTCTGGTAACTACATAGTTGCTAAAATTCTCCTGATCCCGTGACATATTCTTGTGGATGACATGCAAACCTATTTGAATTAGAACATTAGTAAATATTTTCTTTCAGAGAAAAGGAGAATTACTTCAGAGAATAAAGAATTGTATTTTTAAAGGTAGAGAATTAGTAGCTAAATAGTTTGTACTTTCCACTAAAGAAATGAAATCTAAATAGTAAATTTGCTTCAAATTTTTTCTTAAATGCTTTTATTTGCAGTTTGCATCATGAACAGATTTAGAATAATCATAAGTGGGCTGGGGATTCACCTCACTGATACAGTGTTTGCCTGGACTCTATGATGCCCCGTGTTTAATACTTAGAGCTAAAAATGAAAACAAAATAAAACAGGTTTACCATTAGTTATTTTTTGTTTGTTTGACTGTCTGTCTGTTTGTTCTGAGACAGAGTCTCACTGTGTAGTTCAGACTGTTCTTTAACTCACTATGTAGCCCAGCATGGCCTCGCACTTGCTAGATTCTCCTTTGTCAGCCCCCCAAATGCTAGGATGACAGGCGTGCACAACCACACCCGGTTTACTATGAGTAAATTCTGTAAACTGTATCTATTACAGAGGCTGAAGATTTAGGAAGGTTTAACATAATCATTCTTTAATTAACATTCAGTTTCTGCTTATACAAAAATTTTAAGTTTACACATGTAATAAGAACAATATGCCACATTAAATACAAGTAAGTTCAAGTAAATGATAGTAATGTCTTCACCAGCTTTTATCACTTCCTTGGTTGGAAACAAGTGATTTGTTTCCATTTCAATGCTTTCCTAGCTTTATATTTCTTGTGTTCAAATACAACCAGGCAGTGTGTCCAGCATTATAATAAAAAGAGAAATAAACTACAGCTTTTCTCAGATGGTGGGAGGTGAAGCCATAATCTAGTAAAAGAAAAAAGAGATATAAACTAGTTATAATGCAGTATAACATATTTTATCTATATCATATAAAAGGGGCAAAAAGGCATACTAACTCTTGCCGAGTAGTTTTGAAAAATGTCACCAGACACATGAAGTCTAATTTTTCAGTAAGTATGGGAGTTGAGGAAAACTTTAAGGAAGGGGAATATGTACGAAACCTAGGACTATGAGGAAAAAATCTTGCTCCATGAATAATGAATCAGTACATTTTCCTCAAGTACAGGCCCCACAGTAGAGTAAGAAGAATAAGTGCGAAAAGAAGGCAGAGACACTGAAAAAGGAGACTAGAGCCTGCTGGTTGGGTTAGGGAATAAAGTACATAATTGTATCTTATTCATGTCTTGATTACTGAAACACAGTGCCTGATTTCCCACAAATGAAAAAAGAGATCTATTTAGGCTCAAGGTTTCAAGAGCTTGGCCAGCTCCAAGGAAGAAACAGCAGCAGGACTGAAGGACGTGGATGAAGAAAACTGCTCATTTGCTGGTCTCTAGAAATCAGAAAGAAGGGAGAAGCCAAAGTGGGAGATCAAGCCTTCCGGATCATACCCACAAATGACCTGCTTCTCCCGGCCAGCACCCTCTTCCTTCCAGACTGTTCAGTTAAGGATTCATCAGTGGACTACTCATGAATATGGTAACCTTGAGCCCCACCTCTGAACATATAAAGTTTTGGGGGCCAATGTATATCTAAATTCTAACAAGGAGGCATCTTTGAAATCGAGATAGTAACAATCAAGTAGCATATTGTGAAGTAACTCTGATGTCATTGGCATAGGGATAACAAGAGGAATTAAAAATATGATGGTAATAAAAAAAGGGAAACAAAGCTTATGTATATAGGGGCGTGGGGATGTAGAGGGTAGAGGAATGGGAAAAATGAGAATTAAGTTGTGTCATATGCTGATACAAATTCTCAATATTGTGTGTTATCACAATGTGTACATATAATGTACCACTAAAGATTAAATTAATTTTTTTTAATTCTTGGCTAATTACAATGTCTCCACGAACTAGGTGAAAGGCAGGGAGGTTTCAAAGGTACTTAGAATCAGATTTCTGCTTTTTTATGTTATACACAAGGAATCTACATCTGAAGTTTGCCATCCACAAAGTAGATATCACAAATTTTACATGCTCATTGCCCGATGGGAGGCAGCAAAACATTTTATTTTAATGAAATTGTGATAATGTTCCAAGACAAGAAAATAAAGAATCCTGATTAAAGAAATGGGAACTATTTTGTTCTTCTCAAATACCATTTGGACCCAATTAGAAATAAAAGTTGGAACAGAAGATTCAACTACAATTTCCAATTTCTAACTTGTAATGCTGGAAAACTAAATCTTATTTTGATAAATAAAAGCAAGACACATAAGGGGAGCTAGATTTTGAATATGTTCAATTTTAATTGCCTTAGGCTGCCAACATTGATCTCTGAGACTAAGAAATACAAGTCTGGCACTTAAGAGAAAGGAGGGTGTGAAAAATATATTGTTTTAGGTAGCAGTTTAAGTCATGTCAGTAAGTCAATTAGAGGCAAAAAATAAATAGTATGAAAACAAAAGAGACAAGCTCAAGGACATAGCCCTTAAAATAATATGTACTTAAAGAAAAGGAAAATGAGAGAGTAAATCAAGACAAGTATCATTATAAATCAAGACAAGTATCATTATAAATATATCCAATAATATGTTCTGCTAATGATAACACATATTTACATAAATGAAGGAATGATCATCATATGAAAAATGTGAAGTACATTTAAGTATACTGAAAGCCAAACATATTGTACTTAGAAAATTGGTCATTTTTGAGCCTAAAGCTATTCGTCTCAGAAGAGGTAAGTGGAAAAACAAGTATGGAGAGAAGTAACAATAAAGGACAAGAAAGAAAGAAAGAAAGAAAGAAAGAAAGAAAGAAAGAAAGAAAGAAAGAAAGAAAGAAAGAAAGAAAGAAAGAAAGAAAGAAAGAAAGAAGGAAAGAAACAAGGCCCTTTTAACAAACATGGTGGTGAAGAGTAATCAGAATCTATTAACCATCTGTTAGTCCTCTAAAGAAATAGACAGACTCAAATCATTTATTCAGAATTCAAAAACCATTTAATGAATACCACTATGTGCTAGCCACTGCTCAATATGAAGTAGAAAAGCAATTTATGCAACTGTGTATAGAACATGCTTTCTGATTTCTTTTTTTCAAGGTTAAAAATACAACCAATGAAAAAGGAAAATGCTGGAGTCATAAAAGAAATATTCAACAGATGTAGCTGTTAAGAAATACAGCCAATGGGGAAAAGCAGAATCGAGATATATTCTGTGCAGGTACAAATTGCCAATGAAGAATGTGATAATAATGCATTCCTAAAATATACCAATAAACTCAATAAAATAGGAAAGAAGAAACAGCAAAAATACAACAGAAGAGTTACTCTTGAGGGAGAGCACAATCTCTTCTGTCTGAAGCAGCTGGAATTAGTAAGTTTGGAGAAGGCCTACAGGCAAGTTAAGAATATGAAGAGAAGTCTGTCTTCCTTATGCGTTGTTCACCTACACTTTAGCACAGTGCGATACGCATATGAATATATGCATAGATTTCTGTGTATATATGTATTTGGGACTCAAAAATATGTATTAAATCAATGAATGTTTACACCCAAGAGTTTGTATTTTGATCCTAAAATAGAGCACTATATTATGCCTGATTTTTTGTTGTATAAAAATCAGAGCTGTCTAGAAGATATAAACACACACACTCACGCACACACACACACACACTCACACACACATACCACAGACACAATTACAAACACATAGATTTAACCTTCAGAAAAAAATAAGTAAATCCACACAAGATCACTAATTATTTCTGCTCTTGTACATCCTGCTGAGATAATATAAGTAAGAAATTATCCTTCCCATCAAAATAAAATGTACTTAAATAAATCCATGTGCCATGGATTATAAGAACATAATTAAGCACCTCAGCGGAGGGAAGGAAAGATAAAGGTCACATTGTCAGCCCTCAACTTATGGTTCTCTGGTCAAGCGTGGATGGAAGCACTGATTTGGCGCCATGGAGCCCCCTTGAGGTTAGTGGCCCCGGCTTTGCTGACCAGTGACTCTCAGCAACGAACACCTCGGCTCTGAACCTTGAGTGCCGGCCCCTCTTAGGGACTCCTCAGAGTTCAGAGAGGACCGCAGGGAAGCCACCTGGGGAAGGTGTGCTGTTGCAGCCAGGACTCAAGTCATCTAGGGCCATCTGGGACACGCAGGATGGGGTCAGCTGTTGTGAGGAGAGCTCAGCAGATAGCTCCTGCGCTCCCACAAGAAGGAACGGGGCGCTCAAAGCCCCAGGAAGAACTGGAGCCCACAGGTTAAGGAGACCCTGGAGTGTTTAACAAGGGGCCTGCTGCCTTCCTAACTTCTCCTTAGGTACCGTATCAGGGCTTCTCCTCAGATGACTGGCATGATTGCCCAGAGCTGGGTCAGGGCAAGACAAGCACCAGTCAGATCATGCTCTTATGTGGTTGTCAGAGAACAAGAGAATGACAAAGTGTCTTTTCTTTCTAACTTACTATGACTCGTGATTAAACAAATGCATTTCCCAGTTTCAGGGCTGGTATAGTTCCTCCTCACTAACTGGACTTTTAAACGGAAGCTGTGGGCTCAGTTCCCCTTTAGGTACTCATGGCCATCTACATGAACTCATTCGCAAGAAGAAAATGGTCAAAGAATTAAAAATAGTAACACATTTATTAGGTTAATAAAATGGAGGTGATATTATGATCATTGTAGATGAGATAAGATTTTTTGAATGTGGACAGGTTCTGTATTTAAAAGAAGCACAGGAAATAGTATCTTGTATCCAGAAGTAAATATTTGTAGGAGATGCACCAATAAACAATTTTTTTAAAACTTTCTACTGTAAAAGATACACTGGATTAATCCTCTCAAATTACCTGCAATAGAATTTGCATTTCTATTTTAGGTGGTTGCTCTATAGGTTTGCAAATAGAATACCTTTCGTTCAATATTTCTTTATCTACACCTTTTAGTCAGATAAAGGTAATGAGTAAAGATTTTAGTTTCGTGTGATACTTAGGTAATGAAATGGCAAATAAAGGCAAAAGCTGAGGAAATAAATGATATGGAAGAGTATGTGGGTATTCTCAGCAATTTCAAACTGGTTTGTACTTGCGATTCAGTGAATTCTAAAATGATCTTTGTTAAAACTTGAGTCCATGTTTTAGGAAGCTAGGGTTTCACACCACACCCCAGGGAATAGGCTTCCACGATGTAGTCACTCTTGCTATAGTTTCAATGAAACTAACAGCAACTAACATGATTATCTGACCTTCAAAAATGGGAAAAAATGAGCTCATGAGTCAAATTTCCCAAACAGGCTTGTTTTCACCTCCATGACATTCGAGGTTCTCTTGGCTTTAATTGTTTTACAGAAAAGAAAATCGATGTATTTGATGTGAAGCAGTTAGTTTTCTCTTGTCCCTCTGTCTCCTCTATTAATGAGTAACTTTGAAATGACTCATTTATTTTGTTCGCTGTTTTGCCTTTTGAGATCTTCTTTGTCTACAGAATAAATCTCTTCTTCTCAGTCCAACAGAACACTTACTGGGGTTTATGAAATGAGTTATTGCCCGATTTTTAGAATCAAAAATAGTTAATTAAGATACTTAAAATAAGTGCTTTCATTTTGTCTTTTGACCTTCCAAGATCTTGGATGCCTTGGTTGGCTCCAGAAGGGGGGGGGGAAATATATATATATATATATATATATATATCCAACAAGATAGGAGATCATATTCATAGTTAGTTTACTAATTACTTTACTTTGATTTAACAATACGTTGTCTGGTAAACCCAACTTAGCCAGGCAAGCCCTGGGCAGAACCTGGCTTATCTTTAAAGGAAGACCGAGGGAAGTACGGAAAGGGCGCTCGTGGGATCCCGCAGCATGGGTCTGAGATGCCCTACACTGTTGAGAGCAGCTTCAAATCCCAAAGGCGCCCACGCTATTCTCACTGGACCAAAACGCATGACTCAGCCACACCCTGACGTCAGTCTTGAGACAGGAACAGAAAGCAGAAATACCGACCCGCAGAAATACTGTTTCAGTAGCAATGATCAAGTACCTTCGTGGTAAGGTTTTAGCAACACATTATTAAACCTCGGAAGAGCGGAAGTCAGAACCACACTGCAGTGAGAAAGCAGAGAAAGGGAACGCGCTGAACAGTATGAAGAGGAAAAAATGATAGTGACGGAAATTAAACGGAAAAGGATAGGGAATTTTTGAGAATAACTGCCAGATTTGTATCTGCAGTGTCCAGGGAAATAACGGGCTGTGTTATTTAATGGGAATGTTCCAGGAGAAGGCGAAGATCCAGGTTATTGGAGGAGTTGGCTTAGATTTTGTATGTGATGTCTACAGATAAAAAGCAGAAGGAGACGAAATGTTACTCACAGCCTCCTTGTTGGAAGAAGTTAACATTTCTGATAAAATGTTCAAGCAATTTCAAGAACAACTTTTCATAGTATTTACACTGTTCCTGGGGAGCTAATCCTCTTCCCACTCAGTTGGCAGAAATAGCCTTATGATGTAGGTTTTCTCTTTTTTGATTTTTAAACTTTTAATTTTCTATGGCTATTTTGTGACTCTTCTTTTTTTTTCAAAAATTATACATTTCTAGTAATCCTATATAGGCAGGTTTGAGGACTCTGAGCTTGCATCAGGTTTGAAATAATACCTGATCACATGGGACTTTGTTTTGAATGTTCTATTTATTTTAGCTTTATTTTATTTTATTAGTACATATTTTCATGTTTACACTCATCTTGGGTTTATGTGTATGTACATGATGTAGCTTGATTCTTTACTAATCTTCTTTCTCTTCTCATCCACCTCTCTCCCTCCTTCTCTAAATCCCTTTCCCCATTTTCATCCATGTTATTATTCTTACTTTTAGTTCATGTTCATGACATATAATATTTCTATTCAGTGTAGGTATTAGCTAACATGTACGAAACATTTTAATTCTTTACTGTTCCTCTCCCCACCTCCTCTATTGCCCCTCTTTCTCCTGGATGCTGTCTAATTGGAGAAGGTCTATTTCTTTGTTTCCTCCTACTGGTCTTTTATTTTATTTGTGTTTTGCCTTACTTAAATGAGAAATCCGGTACGTATTTATGTCCCATGTGTGTCTATTTATAGTTAACTTTGGGAGCCTCATTGTAATAAGTATATCTTATATTACTTGCCTCCAAAGGCTTCACACTGAAAAATCATGTTTTATTAAATTCTGTCCTCTTTAGACCTTACAATGAGGGTTAATCTCCCGAGTGACTTTAGAAGGAGACAAACTGTAACAAAACCATCTTCTCTTGCTAGCCACAATCTCATGTCTTTTCACGCACAAAAAATTACACAATTTTTTTCTCCCAGATAAACCCAAAGAGTTAAATCATTTCGTCAACTGAAAAGCCCAAAGTCTCCTCTGAAACTAATAACAAACTCTTTCCTGTTGACAGCCTGCAAAACCCAAACAAACTGTCTATACTTCTCATATGCAGTGGTGGAGAAAGCATTGGCTGCACATTTCCATTTAGAAGAGGCAGAATGAGAGAGAGAGAGAAAGACACAGACCATTGCTTGTCAGAAGCCCAGTGGGGCAGACATGAAGCCCCAGGACCGGAGGGCTTGTATCCTATGCACACTGTTGTAGAGGCAGCAGCCTCCCTAATGGTCCCACCTACATGGGCGGGGTGTTCTTGCAGTAGCTAATATAGATAATAATTTAGCAACATTCACTCTTTTACAAGGCAGTAGCTGGTTGAGTGTCAAGACCTAAAGAAGGCAAATAGCTGCTTACATTATTGGGGTTTTCACTCAAGTCATTATTTAGTTTAAATGTTTTGTAGAAATAATACCGTATCTAGAATGTTTGGTTTACTTATAGAAAAAAAATTACAGAAACAGATTGGAAATTAAATTTGTAAACTTTCTGATGTTTAATGCAGGCATAAATGAATTACAGGTGGAAAATCAAGTTATCATCTGTATATATATATGCATATGTATTTGAAGTAGTTTCCATATGCCTTGCTTTGTAATTGATTAAACATAAATAATGTAGTAGACACCACACTGTAAGCCTTGTTTCATTCTCAAGAGTGACTCAAGATATCAAAAATATAATTTTCCTATTGTATCTATGAAGAGACAAAGTATGTTATCTTGTTTTGAGCAAGAAAAGAAATACAAAACCACCTCTCAAAAATAGTTTCGAATATCCATTTGTAAGCAACTTACATTGCTATAAACAGCTTACATTCACATAAATACTGCATGGAACTACCAGTGACCTAAGAGGCACAATGCCCCAAATTTAATCTCACATCAAAAAAGAAACAAACCAAGGCCAAAACTCCCTACTAATTTATACTGTTACTTAATTTTAATACATGGCATTAATAAATAGTTCTTATCGTTTTAGGTTGTGTCTCTTTCTTTGTAAACACGTTTTCCCTTCAGATGTTGTGGAGCTTGAGTCTAACATTCTGCCTTTCTAGCCTCACTGGGTGAGAGGGACTGCTGGGCCTCACATAAATAAATAAATAAATAAATAAATAAATAAATATATATAATGAATGTATATAAGTAGCCAAACTTTATTTTTAAGATTTGTATAACATTGAGATAAAATATTGTGAACCCACTTAATAATTAAGTAAGACAGTTTACTTGTTTGTGTATCCAAAAACCACCTGTCTTCACAAGCACATGTGTAGGGAGGTTGAAAAATCGTAATAAGTAATCAATGCATTTTTTTTCAACAGCTATCACAATCATTTGGCTTATCTGATGCCTTCTGATTTCTAGTTGGACTGCGTGTACGTGATTAGTTATACACTCGCTGTATGTATTAGAAGGGCAGAAAGAACCAGTTTATGAAAATCTGGTTGTGAAAAAGAATTGCGGTTTTGTTGCAGTAAAATATGTAAGTCATTGAATATTCTTTCTTATTCAAGGTATTGAGACGTCCTTCCTGCTGCTGGGATAAATTCACCGAAATTTGTTGAGGCCTATAGGAACAGGACAGATATGCTAATACCTTCTCATTCTGGGGCAGGAGAGTAGACAAAAATGTAGTCTGGACACTTAAAGAGAATGGTTAGCAGATTACAAGGATTAACTGGGGAAGAAGCTTCTCTAGGAATGATACTTAGGTTTATAAATAGAAGAGCTCAGTGATCATCAAGACATGAATGGAATTTTGGAAGTTTTGGAATAATATGAAAAGTTTCACTTGCAATGTGTTAATTGAAACATTTAATTAGATAAACATTTAATATTATCTCCTCCAAAAAGATGTCATTGTAGTAGTTGGATGTCGTAATGAACTCTTAAAGAAACATAGACTGAAAATAAATTTACACATCATACAGTAGTTGTATTTAGCACTGTGAGACTGAATTATCCCTAACTCAAACTGACTGAGCAGGATATTGATTTTGTAACCTATATGTCAATCGAAAAGTGGAATGGGTCTCATAGTGCATGGATTGCCCACACCGAAGATATTGAGTTTTTTAAAACAGATATTCTACTTAAACGATTTAAAGATAACAAAAGCTATATCACCATAAAGAAAAAAGCACCTTATTAAGCTTACAAAACTACTAAATGTAAGAGTCAAATATTAAAGTCTATGATCATTCTTATCAAATTTAGTATCTTAATATAAAAGAAATTAACTACTACCAACATGTATATATGTCGTTTTTGGTTTATAAAATTTATATATCTCACTTTACTAGATCATTAAAAATTTTATTTGCTCTTATACCACTGACTTTAAATTGTCCCTATTCCTGTCTTTCCTGTTAGGCTAAGTCATATAAAAATATTCATAAACTTCTGCTAGTGATTCATTAATCATCAAATAATAACAATGTAAATGATTGGAAGTAGATACCAGACTTTTTCTTAAATCCATCTGCCAATTTTCATTCTTTTTATAGCTTAATTTCATTCAACACATGCTGAAGTCTGGTAGGTCAGGACCACATGGATCAGCACTTATTTCTAAGGCTATTTTAGTATTCTTTTCCTTTTCATATGCATGAATTGTGAATATTCTGCAAATCTTACAGGAAATTTACATATTGGAAAATTGTATATGAAGCTTAAATTCTTCAAATAGAGCTTGAAATATTTACAACTTTAGTTATAAACACACAAATAATCAGGAAACTATACTGCTACATCTAAACCATAGACTTTATATCTGCCCACAGTCATTTACTCCTCAGAAAGTACATGCATGGTAATATATTTCTCTCTTATACTACTGAAAGTTTTACTATCAAAATAGTATTTTTCTCTTTCTAGAAACCCAGAAGTTTGCTATATAATAAATCTTCCATTTTAATTTGTTCTTTTCTGTGACACAAAATGTGATCACAGTGGAAGACTAAAATGTATCCCTACACTTTAAAAACACTTCCATTTCCTCTTTTTCTCTTTTCAATTCTCACGATTTTTCCTAATCACTTTATACTTAGAAATCCTGTCACATCTTTCCTTGTCACACAACTGGATTTACATTCTCCCTCCTAAAACACCACCACAAATGAAAACATTGTTTCTGGTTCCAAGTGCATATTCAATAGCTGGTAAAAGAAGCAGAAATGTGGACTCCCTTAGTTCGTCTTAACAAATTCATACTTCAGTTTCATGGTGTAAAAAGTTAAGAAAATCACAAACTATACATTTTTGAAATGATCAAAAGCAAACCACAGTTTAAGTGATTTAAAGTAGAGAGAAATGTAGCACTTGTTCCTTGATTCCCCCCCAAAAGACAGCTTACCTTTGCAAATGCCAAAAAAGAGCACATATTTACTTAACTTTTTATCCCTTTAGAAGGTGTCATCCAAAATAGTCATTTTTCCAGTAATTCAAACACCCTTCTAAGGAATTTTGGCTGCTTTGGAATATTAGAATCTGTTATCAGTACATGTTTTCTCTCACAAAATTTGTATCCAGCAAGTCAGCTGACATAAATGCCCATGGATATGTCATTTCTAAGCTCCAAATGAACATGCCCATTTAGGTGCCTTGAAGTTTAAGATAAATAAATGAACCACA
The DNA here is from genome assembly GCA_004025085.1 of Thryonomys swinderianus. NCBI lineage: Eukaryota > Metazoa > Chordata > Mammalia > Rodentia > Thryonomyidae > Thryonomys > Thryonomys swinderianus. The sequence goes on along the minus strand of PVIC010001709.1, from coordinate 47,705 downwards.
TCACCCCAGTTCAAGAAAAGCAAACTCTGCAGTCATTTCGATTCCATGTAGACTGACCTCATTCTACATTTCCTCAAGTGCTGTCACCACTTTAGTTTGGCAAATTGACAAACCAGAATAGATACAGTATTGATTTGTGTCTTCTCAGGGGTGCAGGTGGAACTAGGATATGAAAGAGGGTCCTTGAAATTAGTATTTTGGCAATCATCCAATCCTGGTGTATTTTTTCTCTCTATTCATCTCATTTTGATAAGGAAAATATTTAACAGGGACCTTTGTGTGAGGTCATTAGCAAAATAACTCCCCCTTGCTTTTCTATGTATTTATTTTTTGCCTTTTTATTAATGGATAGAACCTACACTTCTTATTATAACAGGAAAGAACAATAAAATTAGCATATTATTCATGAGACATTACTGGACACCTTCACACTCCAATGATATTATGAGCACAGATAGTCATAATTAAGTTCCAACAATATATTTTCTTTGTAAATCACATAATCAAGGTACACAACAAAAATAACACTTAAGTTCTAAAGACTTTGTCCAGGCCTCCTAAACTGTTCCATTAAATAATAAACTATATACCAATTTTTGATATTTACATCAAGGAGTAATTTTGCCATGTATCCTATTATGAGAAAGAGAGAGAGAACGAGAGTAAATCATTGTTTTAATTAAAAAATGAAGCATGAATAGCAAAATAAACTTCAAGCAAGAATCCTTGGGGATGAGTCTTATCTGAGATTTGATAATCTAATATAGTTTTTCACCTGTATAATGAGAATGATATTGACTTAAAAATTGTATGACATAATAATGCTCATAGAATTTCATGTTTTATACAGATATTTCACACTAATAATTCCTGTAACAAATGTTTTCAAATACTCCCACATTACAGAGAGCCAATATTTAATAGATCCTATCATTTATTCTTCATTAGACACTGCTTTCCTCTAAGCACCTTACATCCCTTAACTCATGTAATCAATGTGATATTTTCATGGGATATTTATTACAGTTATCCTAAAAAAGTTGGCATACAGGAACTAAGTAACATCACACTTTATGTTTCAGATTCAAAGCAAGGTATTTAATCCCAGTGTTCTTACTATTCATAAAATTATTGCTCTTTAATGCCTTTAATTTTATAAAAACATGCAAAATAAAATTATATTCTCTAAAATAAAATATTCACATTGTTTAACTTCTAAAATGTATATGACTAAAAGAAAACAATTCTGATACTGAGACATAGTACTTTTGTACATAGTAACTCCAAGGCTTGGGCAGTAATCCAATTTTCTTTGTAAATTAAATAAAATTTTTGCTGCTTATGAAGAGGCAAAAAATAATTGTTAAAGAATGAATATAATTTATAGAGTAAAATATAAGTATTTCACACACCAAAACATGAAATGACTATGGACTGGTAAACACTGAGAGCCAGACGATGAGGCAAAGAAAGGAGAGTATATGAGAACCTGTAGATGTAAATGAGTACTAGAATATATGATAGTTTTTGTAAAATAGGAAATATCCAAAGGGAATTTGGTGTGGGAATGTAATGAGGGGAAGGAATAAATATGATTCTGAAAGAAAGTAAAAGAGTATGTATATAGAGGGTGGGGTGTGGGGAATAGGGATGTGGGTAAAAATGAGAATGAACTTGTGTCATATATTGGTACAAATTCCACAATGTTGTGTGTGATTGTGAGCTGTATATAAAATGTACCAATAAAGAATTCAATTTTAAAAAGAAAGGAGAGTATATACCATCCAAACATCATCAGGAAATAATGGGATCCATAACTGCTTCTGTCATTTCTGCTGAAGATAATATACACAGAACATGAAATCATGTGAGTTCTAACACTCTCTATGTATAAGAAAATAAACAAAAGTGAATTTGATTTAAGCATAACTTTATAAGAATGTAAGTTTGACAATTAAATGTTAGTTTGGGGCTCTTATATTTCCACTACTACCAGTTAGGTAGCCTACAGGTTAGGAGCTAGTATACTGAACCCCTCGTTGTTTTTGTTTTGTTTTGTTTTGTTTTGTTTTGTTTTGTTTTGTTTTGTTTTGTTTTGTTTTTGAGACGGGGGTCTCGCTTTGTAGTTCAGACTGGCCCTGAGCTCACTGTGTAGCCCAGGCAAGCCTGGAACTCAGCAATCCTCCTGCTTCTGTCTCGCGAGTGCAGGGATTACAGGGGTGAGCCACCACGCCTGGCACTGTGGTATGTGCTACTGATTGCTGGTGGGCGTGAGTCACCACGCCCAGCATTGTATGTGGTTACCGAGATGGAACTCAGGGCCTTGTGCTTGCGAGGCAGGTGCTGGAACCACTGAGCTAAATCTCTGGCCCCACCAGTGCCTCTTGTATCATATTCACCAATAAAATGTTCACCTCATGCTTTTGTGAAAAGATGAAAATATCATCTAATTCAAAAGTACTGTAATAATGATAAACTCTGAACTTGGATTTATTTCTAACCCCTTTCCTATTACTTTTTATACTAAGCATTTATTTCATTAGAATTTTTATTAGTATGGAGTAGTGTATATTTAACTATCAAAACTTGACCTGAAGAGACTCTGTCCTTTAAGTTTTGTAACAAAAAGAAAAGCTATTTTACTGCAAAGCAGAAACCTAGGATATGGATTAGACATAGATCTAGGCTAACAAAATTGAACTCTAAAAGTAATGTCTTATTTTAAGAAATGAAAATTCTGAACGTCTTAATTATATCAATGTGTAGTTAAATGTGTTTACTCTTGAGGAATAGAGCCAAGTAAAATATTTGCAAAGAGGTTTTGTATATATGTAAAAGAGTTGAAAAGTATAAATCTAAATTACCAAATGTTATCTTCCCTCTAGTCCATAAAACTTGAAGTAATTTGTACAACTATATTATAAAAATAACAGTTGTGGGGCCGGAGGGTTAGCTCAGTGGTTCCGGCGCCTGCCTTGCAAGGACCTGAGTTCGATCCCCGGTAACCACATATAATGCTGGGCATGGTGGCTCACGCCTGTAATCCCAGCACTCGGGAGGCAGAGACGGGAGGATTGCTGAGTTCGCGGCGGCTTGCCTGGGCACCATAGTGAGCTCAGGGCCAGCCTGAACTACAAAGCGAGACCCTGTCTCCAAAAAGAAAAAAATAAAAAATAATAGTTGTGTCTAGCAAATCCCATATGATTTTTGTCATAATTTATTCATCCTTTATTCATCCTTAAACCTGTAAAGTTAATGTTGCTTTTTAAAAAAATAAACACCTCAGTTTATAGAATCTTACTAATTATCACAATAGCTCTAATGTTATAATGAAAAATTTCAGCAACTTAAAAATATAAACTACTAGGGACAATGTTAGGTGGTAGGACATTGATAAAATGATGAATCATGCTTTCATAGCACTTCTGTGGTCACCAAAGATAATTCAGCAAATCTTTATTTTTGATGCTAACTGTGCGCCTGGCCTAGCCTGTTTTTAAGGAAAAGAAGTGCAGTAAAGCTATTTATATAGTGACTTTTAAAGAAATCTAATAAAAGTGTACTAAAATGTAAAGTATAGCACTGGAAGTATTTATAGTAACTATTAGCTGATGAGAATATTTCTGGACTGAACTTTGTGATTGGCTCTAATTTTACAAGTCAGTATCAGTGCCAGACCAATGTTCTGGCTGTGTTGAGTCAGAGGCCTGGGCTCACACTTCGTTTGCATCCTCTGAGCTTCCAGGGATCACCGAACAGTTACTTTACTAACTCTTTTAGACTGGACTTTTTTCCACTTCCATTTGCTTTGGGATCAGTGTCACCCTTGTGGAAATCTGTTAAGAATGGATTGGCCAGCCAAGCAGAGGGCTTCCAGTTCCTACTGATTAAAATTTGTCAGCTGATCCCTATTTTTGTTGATGATGAAATGTTTTTATTTATGTATTTTTGTTTTCTAATTCTAAACTAGACCTCTATGTTCCTTCAGAGAGAGAAATTTTAACCTTTAAAACTCTTTGTCAAGGCCCACACCTTCATGAAGTACCTTGTCTCCTTGATACAATCACCAAACATTCATTATGTGGATCAGAGCAACTTGGGTGGGGGTTTCTACTAGGTCTTCACAGACATTGGCTCAACGTCAGTACTGATGAACTGGAGCAGGACATTAATGTCTGCTTCTTAGGTGTACATATGGCATCTAGTTAAAACCAGAGCTATTTTACCTGATTGCTGAATCATGAATTGGAATGAACATGAGAGGCAAAATCAGCAAAAGGCGAAAGATGCCATTGAATAAGGATGAACAGAAATTTCTGGATATAACTTCTAGAAAGTGATATTAAAAGGATGGAGGAAACTTGGCTGGAGAACAGGTTGTGTGCCAAAGATCTGGGAATTTTCAGTTAATAAAAGAAAATAACATGATAAGCTTGCAGAAGCTAATTTAATCCTAGGCTGCATTAATACAGTTACAGCTCGCTTATCATGGGAATGGATAGGACCACTGTACTTTGTTCTGTCAGCAGAAATTTGAAACACTGCTTAATTTTGGATCCTAAAATTCAGGATGGGCAACAGAATCACAGACCATCTTAAGAAGATCCAACTGGGCAAGTGTCTGTAGTTGAGCTCTGTAAATTAACATGGAAGCTTGGGGTATTTTCATAACATCTGTGTGTGAGTCAAAACCCTCAATGTGCTGGGGAAAAGGTTAAGTGAAAGAAGTACTGGAAATGTAATGTGCAAAATCTCTTCTGATGAGCTATACTATCCAGCATCGCAGAGAAAGGGGCCATAATAGGCTAAGGATGTCTCTTGCTCTTATTTTTATTAATTAACAAGAGCAGTAGAAGTATCTTCATATATCAATAAGGATATTTCTGTAGACATAGGGAAGAAAAATAAATATTAAAATGACATAAAAGCAGATATGGAAGAAAGCTAGAAGCAATGCAGTAGCAACAGCTCTACAAAGGTGAAATGCTAAGAGAAACAGATCCCTGTAGAGGGGCCCCGAGGGAAAGCTCTTCCAACGGCCTCAAGTCCGCTGGCATGGGATCATGCTACTCTCACTACCAACAGGGAACAGGATTGAACAAAAGGTGTTAGAGATTTCAAGGAAGCAATATGTGGGTTCAGGGAAATTTAAATTTAGAAGGTTAAAGGTCAAATGCTTAAAATTAAACTTAGGAAGGGCCAGAGATTTAGCTCGGTGGTTTCGGCGCCTGCCTCGAAGTGCAAGGTCCTGGGTTGGATCCCAGTAACCACATACAATGCTGGGTGTGGTGACTCACGCCCACCAGCAATCAATAGCACATACCACAGTGCCAGGCGTGGTGGCTCACGCCTGTCATCCCAACACTCTGGAGGCAGAGACAGGAGGATTGCTGAGTTCCAGGCTTACCCGGGCTACATAGTGAGCTCAGGGCTAGCCTGAACTACAAAGCAAGACCCTGTTTCAAAAAACAAAAATTAAACAGGAAGAAATTTCATATATTCGTAGAGGTGGTGGTAAGAAATGACCAGGGTGAGGATGTGTGCATAGAAAAGATAACTTTCGTCCCTCAGGCATTGAACAAGCCAGACAAAAGGATTAGGCATTAGGAGCAGCTTCTGCACAAATCATGGATTATAAGGGAAACAAATATTAGATAAACTGACAACAAGCAGGCAGACAGTATCATCAAGTGACAAGTGACAGACATTTTAGGAAGTAGGGACTGTAGTAACTGCTTTCAACATATTTTGAAGTTTTGTGGAATAGAGAAAAGAAAGTGGTGGTCATTTATCCCACCCACAGTCCCAGTGATAGTAGTACTTGCTTTAAAAAAAAAAAAAAAAAAGCCATACTTGGAACTTTCTGCTACCATGTATAAATACCTGAGACAATTTAAAGAAGAAAAGTTATTTTGTCTCATGGTTCCAGGGATTTAGTTTCATGATCTTTCAGCCTCACTCCTTTTGGCCTCATTATCAGGCACAATGTCATGGCAGGGAGCACTTGTTGAAGCAAATTCGCTCACTGGGAAGTGGGCAGAGGCAGAGTGGGAAGGCCCAGGGACAAACGGACCTCCCAAGCCATGACACCAGTGAACTACTTCCCCTGACTATGCTCGGCCTGCTACAGTTCCTACCACCTTCTAAAACTGTCCACAAAGTATGAATCCATTAATGGGTGAATCCACTGATAAGATTACAACCCCATCATGATATAAACACCTTCTGAAACCCTTGCCTCTGAATATGCTGCACTGGGGACCAAATCTAAAAACATGAGTCTTTGGGAGGCATTTCAAATCTGAGCCAGAACTGGGGTGAAGTCACCAGGAGAGAGAGCCCACCAGGGAGAGCAGGTGGGAAGAAGCTACAGGGATAGCCAGGGAAAGGGTCAGTGTGAGCAGAAACAGGGATTCAAAATACAATTTATAATGATTTAAAAGTCTGGGGCTTCCTTTGGAGAATAATGTAAATTGAAGAAATAAAAATAATTAGCATGACTCTGAGGTGCTCAAAGGGAATGGGCAGGCCAAAGCCATGCCCGCATGAGAGATGCAGTGTGTAGGATTATGCCTTATTTCAACTCAGTCATGCTGGGGATTGGCCTGTTGTGGAATGGAAGGATTTATCTGATCCTTCTTTGCTCCTCCTGATATGTATTTGGAGACTGGGATAGGAAAGTTTTTCCAGATGATTTTAAACTTTGGGACTATATTATCACCACCTCAAACATAAGCATCTTCATTCATGTCTCTCTACCACACCTACATATAGGGGAACAAGCCAAAGCGCACATTTACAGAGAGTTCTTTCATTAGAAAGAGAATATGAATTATTCAGTTCTAAACTTCATAGTGCCTCATAGTTGCTGCCTAAGAAAACATATACTGGATTTCATTTGCTGATATAAAATTGTGAGTCTGTAAATCAGTTTCATAATCATTTGAACTAGAAAGATAATTTAGGTATATGGAGCTATAATAGCAACTTGATATCATGATATTTAGTTTTAGACGAACTGCTAGAAAGCAAATAAATTATGCTCCATATAGGACAGTGGATTTTAAAACAACTAAGTGTAAGCAGGTACTTAAAGGGTTGAAATTGATATTTTTGAAATGTATACAGGTTTTGTGGGGAATTCAAGACATGGAAATTATTTTTGGTCACTTTTTCTCTAGGAACGAAGGCTCTCTGAGATGAGTTACACAAAGAGAATAATTGAGCTGTGAGTACATTGTAAGTTAAATTGAATGTACTGTTTTCCATGGAATGAGATTTGCTATATTACTGTCATCAGTGATGGAGACTAAGAATGTTCCCTTTCATCACTTCTGTCAACATTAAGTATGGTTAACTTTATCACTTTCTACTCCATACCTAATGCGGGACAGCCACTGCTAATTAGTTCTCAGAAGCTATCTTCTTCAGGTCCTCGTGTGCTGGTGAGAATGTTAACATGTTCCTAACCCTCCGCTTTGATAGTCTAGGTTATCCTGGCAGAATGTACAAAGCTGAAATAGAACAAGGAATTAGATTCGACACTGTACCACAGAAGGAATGAACTCTCATTGGAGATGAGCTTAAAAAATGTTTTGATGCCTGCTAATTAATTAATGCTCCCCTTCAGATGGGTTTTAAAATTGCAGTGTTCTGTATGCTCTGTTTTATCTCACGGACATAAAATTAAACAATTAAGGAATCAATAATGCCAATCGGCCATAGCTTTAATATGGAAATAATATATGTGATGAAAACTTTCAGGTTCCCTTAAATAGACAAGGAATTTGGATTTATATAGAGTTTATCTCATTTTGTGAAAACTATTCATGAATTATTGATAAAATGAAACTAAGAAAAGTGAGATATTTTCCTAGAAGCCACACAGGTAAAATATGGCACAGCAGGAACTTTCAAAACATCTTTTATAAGTAGGACACTTTACATACCTGTGTTGAGGTGCTAAGTGTTTAGAAGAAGTTATTGAAAAGTCCCTTTTCTTTTCCTTTCCTATATCAAAGTTCTTTAAAGAAGTAAGATATCTCCAACTTGGATTAGCTCACATTTGTTTCCTAGTTTTACCTTTTCTATATTTTCTCAGTAAGGGTAAGGATGAACAACTTAAATTCCCCATCCCATCTGTAATACAGCCTCACCACCACCCCCTAAACACCTGGACACTTTGTAGGGAAAACCAACTTCCATTTTCAAATTCCACATGGAAAACAAATTCAAACCAGGCCCCCAAGGGAGTAACTAACAGGTATTTTCATGTAAACTTTGCCATTTAAATAGTCCTAAGATATTTTAGTAAAAGCAACCTTTCTGTCAAGACTCAATTACATTAAATTTCTTGATGTAGTTCATATTTTTAATCAATGAAGTTTGTTGGCGCATTTTAGATGTATGTAATGATAACATTCATCATAGGGAGTTTGTACCTGTATATGATATATCATATAAAAATTTAATTGACTTTATCAGTATATTTTATACATACATTAGGATAACATTCCACATTGAGAATTTGTACTTGCACATGACATAGCTTGATTCTCATTGTTCCCCTTTCCTTTGATGACCCTACAACCTCTATCCCCTAGATGCAAGCTTTGTTTCCATCGCATGATATATATCGAATCCTTTTTGCCCATTCCCATCAACCCTTCTATCCCTTCCACCCCTTCTGCCTTTATAAATCTTTGTTTCCATTTCCCTTTCTCTTCTCATTTATTTTCTTTTCCTTTCCTTCCTTTCTCATCATCCCCCCCACCTTAGTTTCCCTTCTCATTTGAACAATTTCTTTCCTTTTTAAGGCAGAACAGAGTCACAGACTGGGAATGGAATATGTCTACAGGAAAAGATAGCCATAGAAATTCCCAAAGAACCAAGTATACCTAGCAATAAGTTAAATCTCTATAATTTGCAATACCAGAAGAGTATATGCGCTCTATAATTCTTCTTTTGTACTTAATACTACTTATGTAAGCATTGAGGAAATCTGGAAATATATTTGTTAAAATGTTTTATCTGTATGCGTGTATATACATAGCATCTGCCTAAATATTGACATGAACAACTAGAAAGCTAAGATTATTGCAATACTGTTTTAAAATTACTGATTATGTCAACATAAGTTATTGATTTTTAGTAGCTTTCACAGTTGGTGCAATCTCTGAGGCATGCTAAAGTGATATGAAGTCTGATGGGTAAAAATAGCCACTCAGGAAAAGTAGACGCTTCTTAGAATCTATCAGTTAGAAAATGATTTTTATTCTTTCAGACTTCAGCACAATCCTTGTTGATATATCTCTGTGATTTTTACAATATATGTGAATAGAAATTCTGATTTAAAGTTCAGATAAAATCTGTGTGACATATACAACCTTCTACATGCAGAAAGTTTATTAGATGCACACACACATATATTAATTCACATTACAAAACTTTAGCTATAAAGCATAACATGGTTCAGTGCTTCCTTTCAATTGCTGAGTAAAATCATAGCATTAAAGGAGGAATTCCAAATATATTTTAATGTATTTTCTTGTATACAAGTTAAATCTCAGACTATGATTTAAAAGTATATTGAAAAAACTTGACCAAATGTATTACTCTGAAAAATGGTTATTAAAATTTGCATTTGATTATGCTAAAAATGGATGTTAAGCCTAGTTTTGTGCACTTACAGCAGAATTTTAGTTTTAAAAGTGTTTTAATATGTCTTCGTGTCCTAAAGGAAAGAAGTTAATGAATAAATTGAGTAAATCTACTTTAGCCATTTTATTTTTAAAATTTTCTTAGCCTTAAAACTATTCATCTTGAGAAAGTATAATAATGGATGCATTTTACTCTTTTAAACCACACATTAACCCATACAAAATATTTAACATTAACTATTTTGTATTTTGATTGTATCACCAGCTAGACAATAGAACTGTTGTAGGAAAATGTTCATCATATTTAATTGGTAGCTAAAAGAACATAATAAATTTAGTTAGGTACAGGTACATGATTTTAAAATGTACCAAGTTTTTCACCTCAATAACATTTTATAATACTCTAAAATATCTCTTTCTCTCTTTACTTACAATTATTTAGTCTCCTTATTGTGGAGTATTTAATGAATCCTTAGAACAAAATATAATTTCCTTTTTAATAAAAGTGGAATTATTAAACATAGCACAATTAAAATGTCATTATTTCACTAACGCTGATTTCAGCTGGTAATGGATCCCTTGGAGTGCATTTAAAATTACTAATTCTCTTTTCTAAAGAGAGTGTGGCTGTGCATGTTCCAAAGAAAGCAAACCCTCTCGATCTGTATTACCACAAACCGGGCTGGTCTCTCCAGGCAGCATTTTTCAAGCGGTAGTCTCAGGGGCCCTCTTCTTCCCCTAAATAAGGTAGTTAAATTATCGTATGTCTCTAATAATAAAGATAGTAAAAGGGAATACAGCAATCAAGATTAAGAAAGAATTTAATTAAAGTTAGAAGAAGCTGAATTTTGCCACCTATGTTTCCTTTTTTCCAAATATAGTCTGGGCTCATTATTCATTTGTATAATTTTAATGAGTTCTATATACTACATTCAAAGATTCATGCATGCATGTATAGAGTGCACTATACAGACATTCACTAAACTGTAGGACCAGGTGTTTGGAGACCACTTAGTGCTCAGATTCTGAAAGAGAACTTGTCTCCCAGCAAGCAAAAGGCCCATGAATGAATTAAGAATCACAGTGTGCTAAAGGAAAGTACCTGTAGGGTGTGTAAAATGTTATTTTTCAAGTGCAGAAAAGTGACTTTATTAAGGAAGTCTTACTGTAGTGGTGTTAATGTAGGGGTTTACAAAGTCAGGGTGCATTGTAGTGTGTGTAGTAATAGTGTCTTGTGAGCTTATATTCAAGTAGTATTTTTTTCTCCTATCATTTTGGCAAAGATTATTATTTCTCACGCTGCTATGAGTAAAAAATTTTAAAAATCCCATTTTTAAATATTGCTTTAAAGGTATTATTTTACCAGAAAATATCTAATGCAGGAGTAAGAGATGACATAACTTTATTTTTAAAAACAATGTAAAGAAAAATGTATTGAGAATCTGCTAATTGTCATACATTATAGATGGAAAGGCAAAGTTTCTAGGACCATGGTAGCAGAAGCAAACTTGAATATTAACAGAAAAATTACATTTATGCTTTAAACACAATCCTATTGTTTACTGCAATGTTAAGCAACCTATTTTTTTAAATGCTTCAATTGACTATTACTTTCAGCCACTGGGTTTACTATTGCAACTTAAAGGAATTTAACATATGCTTTTCAAATTAACACTTAATAGATATTAAGAGATGTTTTTATACAGTTTTATATGATGTCTAATTAAATTAATAAATACAGTTTTGATTACATCATACTAGTGATGCTAATACTTATAGATTTGATTACAAAGACTATTATCATTCCATTTCAGTCTCTACTTCTAAAGAAATATGCTGAATGAACTCTTTAAATTAGTCTACTGTAAGTGGTTCTTTCCTAAGCTTCATTCAGGTCTTAGGAAATTTCTTTCTAGAACCTTAAGTCAATACATTCTCTTTTGTTTTACTGAAAAAAAATGCTTTTAAAAGAAAAAAAAGTTGATGTACTAATAACTCATCTGGTATGAAGTAGAGTTCTCAATATGCATTATGTCACTCTCCTAACAAATGTAGAAAGCAGGTAATACCATTGTCATTTTATAAAAAGAGATGGCTAAAGGGATAATCGTTAAAGGATTTTCTCAGGGTCACAGTAAATCTATAATATTAGGATTAAACTCCACAGACAGTTGTACATCTAGAGGAACCAAGACCTTCTACTAAGTAAGAGTAACCAGCTTTTAGTTTCATTTAAATAGTAGAAATCTTATAGCTTGCATTTGTGTATCAAAATAAAAATATGTTGGTATTTTCAGCCACTAGTGCTCAAGTATATGGCTCCTGACCTAGTTTTTCAACCCTTCATTATACATAGACTAGCAAGTGTAAGTTTAAGTTTCTTACTAAGCCATCTGGAGGCAAATTGTCTATTGATCCACTGAAAAACAATGGCCTTAAAAGTCATCAGTATGCAACTCACTCAGCTTTAGTTCTAACATCTTTCAATTTTTTATAAATAAGTTGCACTCCCTTTTATTACACTTTCAATGTTATACAGTTATGACTTGATTAACAACTGGAGAGAAACGAAAAGTATATAGATTTCTACATTTTAAAATCACCTTATTAATTTGTACATTAATTTCTAACTACTAGTGTCTTCCCAAATATTCCATTCTGCTAAGCTGGACGTGGGAGGAGACTTGAGTGGGAAGAGAATGAACAACTAAATCAATATATTACCTGTTAAACATGGTTCTTTCCAGTAACTGAGCATTTCCCTTTAGATATATTTTCTACATGTGTGAGTGTAAACACTTTATATTTCTCCATCTTCTTTACTCCTCTTCAAGATAAGGGGTGCACATCATTCCCATAAGCTCTTGGAAACGGAGGCCAGATGACGATGGAGCACACGGTGGCCACTGTGTTTAGGGTTCCACTCACGGCCTCAGTGGGCCCTGTCCCTTGTCATCAGAAAGAAAGGACCCCTCCTCCTACCTCCAGACTCCAAAGTTTAGATGCATTCGGGTCTTTCCATTTGATTCAGAGCTTCTGTCAGTTTCATAAGTTTATGACTTATCCCTCTGCAGCACTTCTTACTAACATGGTGTATCCCTAGCTCTTTGCATACAATTTCCAAGCTATGAGAAGCAACAGTAATGCCACATTTTCTTCTACATATATTCCCCAGTTACCAAGTCACGTTGGAATTACTCTTAAGTGGACATTCTTTCGCAGTCACAGCCTTCTCAAGAATGGGGCTTAGGCATTCAACTCACTTCATCTACCTTACTCTGTTGATTCTTCAGACTCCGGTATGAGTACAATGAATGTAACCACGCGTGGTGGTGCAGACCAGTAAACTCAGCATTTGGGATTCTCTGGCAGGAGGACCAGCGGGAAATTGAGAAGAGCCTGTTCTACACAGTGAGACCCTATCTCAAACAACAAAACAAGACAACGATGAACTGTATGCTTTCCTCTTATTTTTTGTTGTATCCTATTTCTCCCTACACTGTGAATGAAATGGAACTCCATGATCTGATTATATTCTAAATTTTCTGTTCTCTAATTCAGGACATGTGGAATGTGAAATTTAGGTGTCAATTTTTTGCTGAAAAAAGAAAATACCTATATAACTTCTGCAGTTAGAAGACGGGCTGGAATTGAGGTTAAAATTGATTTTTTTATATGAGTGGCTTCATTAAATGAATTCATTCAAATCTGCATAATTTACTAAGAAAATATCTCATAATGTTCATGTTGTAAAGAATGTTTTAGTGTTTGAATAATAATATATCAAAGTAATCTTTTACTGAGCTATTTTTATATATGAGAAGATTCCTACAATCTTTTTCAAAAGTAAATAAATACACCAATCAATCTAAGTTTGGTTAATTGATACTAAAGAAATAATATTTTATCCAGTACAAATTTTATGTTTTGTAAAGTAAATTTCCAAGGGGATATTTTAGAGAAAGTATGTTTTCTCTTAAACCAGAAAAAAATACTTTATACTTTAAATACCTGTAGTAATAAAGTCAAAGTTTAAAGTAGTATATAAAATTTGACAACACAAAAATGATTAATTATTGCACTTGCTTTACCATACAGTTGTGAATAGTTGCCAAATTATCCTATAATTACAACACCACAGAAGTTAATGAAAATATTAGTCCATGTTCTTTTAGTACTTGAGGGCTATGATTTTCTTCAGTGATGAAGAATGTGAAAAAGTCATGAATACAGTTATAAAAAGGATAAAAAGTAAATTTTTAAACAGTCACTAATAATTTATTTACATATAATAGGAACCTGATTACCTATTTAAGTCTAACTTACTTTGAACATCTGAATTCATAAGAAGCACTATGTACAATTGTTGTTGATAGTAAAGTACATTTAAATTTCTAGTTACTACTTTTTGATGTGTATTATTTTATATATAAACATGATACTGAATATAAAATGAATATAAAATGAATGTACAGTTCAGAATGAGGTTAATCTACAGAGTTCTACCATGTGACATTGTTGAATACCATAAAAGAAGCATTCTAAGCAAAATAAGTTTCACTTTCCAGACTAATGAGGACTTTGAATTTAAAATGAAACAGAATTACATCTAGTATAAGAGTGTCCCTGATCATGCCCCAGTGATTTAATGCACCACAATCTCTTGGAGTGTTTATACATTCTTGAGTTATGGATGAATATCACAAACTCAGACTCCACAGGCCCCAGGACATTGAAGTGCAGTGAATATAAGCAATTCTTGTGCAAATCTGGAACCTGATGAAATACTTGATAAATGAATATAAAGTTATACACACTAAATTTTGAAATATTCTTAAAACATGCTAGATATATATGAATCAAAGTATCATTTAGTATTGTTGATTTAAAACACACACTCAAGGAAAAAAATAAAAACATGTTCAGAGATATTCTTTCTTATCTAGAAGCCTGATGTAAGAAAATTAACTGTGTAGTTGTTAGAAGAATTTAACTCTATTGTGCAGTTTCATATTTTCATTTAACATATAGAAAAATTTTAATTATATTAATAAATATACATTAGAATTTTAAAGGAAAATTTTTCATATAGCCTCTAGTAATGTGAAAATTAAAGTATTGCATGAATTATTGAATGCACGTCATATGCTCAACATAAAGGTTCATATTGTATCTTATTTAATTGACATAATATGCATGAGGTTCACATTATTAACACTGAAGTAACAGGTGTGGAAAATGGTCACACAAACCAAATATTGTTCTCTGTGGACTGGTCCATGTCTGGCACTAGGATCTCTGTCTTTCTAACTGAGGAAGAAAATTAGGCCTATAGGAAAAAAAAGCCAAATAACAATACCATAACTTTCCCCAAAAGTCTTTCTGGTCTACCCCTTCCTGATGACTCTTCACAAATACTCCTAACATGAAGACTACTCATAAATCTATTATAGGGCAGGTTTCACTGTTAATATCTATCTTATGCCAATTTCCTCCAGGATTATAAACTATCAGTGGAAAAGAATTAATTTTAATTTAACTTTCTAATTTTTAACCTGATGAAATACTTGATAAGTATTTATCAAGGCTTAAAGTAATATACACTAAATTTTGAGATACTCTTAAAATATGCTAGATATATATGAATCCAAATATCACAGTATTGTTGATTTTAAAAGCACACTCAAGGAAAAAACATATCCACCCAATCTAAACAATGAACAAAAACATCAATACTGTCTTCTGAAAGACAGAAAATATTTCTAAAAAATATTTATTAAGGTTTTATTATTACTTATGGACTTTTCTGAAAATGGAATATCATATCTTCCCTGGGGAGCTAATCTGTGGTCCCCTTTTTTTCTCCATCAAATGACACCAGTTTTGAGCTAAAATAAAAATGATGCAGCTGGGCGTGGTGGCTCACACCTGTAATCCCAACACTCGGGAGGCAGAGGCAGGAGGATTGCTGAGTTCAAGGCTTGCCTGGGCTACATAGTGAGCTCAGGGCCAGCCTGAACTACAAAGCAAGACCTTGGCTCAAAAAAAAAATGATGCTATTTGCACATGATATTGAAGTATTTCTTTATGTAGTGTAGAATACAGTGTAGAATTTCCTATGGATTTTTATAGCTTAAAAGGTTTTGCATGTACAATGGAATAGTGTGTGCACCTGTGGTCTCAGTACTGCTGGAGGCTCAGGCAAAGGATCATAAGTTTGCTCACCCTGGGTAACACAGATAGTTAGCAAAACCTTTGCTCAAAATATAAAGGATGGGCAAACGATCTGGGTTCAACTCTTCATACTGAAAAATAGTAGAATGTATTTAATACCCTTCTGTCAAGGCATGGATTTATTTCTACTCATAAAGCCTCAAGCAGTCTAGGGGGAGGGTTTCAGAGATGGCTAGATCTAGAGTATCTGATAGCAGGGTTAGGAGTACATGGTCAGGGGCTGGGGATTTATCTCAGTGGTTCCAGAGCCTGCCTAGCAAGTGCAATATCCCTGGTTCAACAATACCAGGCATAGTGACTCATGCCCACCAGCAATCAGTACCACATACCACAATGCTGAGTGTGGTGGTTCACTCCTGTAATCCCATCACTCGGAAGGCCGAGGCAGAAGGATTGCTGAGTTCGAGGTTTGTCTGGCCTACATAGTGAGCTCAGGGCCAGCCTGAACTACAAAGCCAGACCCTGTCTCAAAAAAAAAAAAAAAAGACTACATGGTTATTAGATTAGGTTTGATGACTGGTTTCATGAAGTTCCAGATGTGGTTAATGAAAAGGCCCACCCTGGGTGCGAGTGCTACCCATCTGAAAGACGAGTATCCTAGATAAAACAGAAAAGATATAAAGAGGGCTGGTGTGATCTGTCACTGCTTGCTAATTTTGCTACTTTGTCATCTTTTTTCGAACTCACTACTTTTTAAAATGTTGCTACTTTGCCCTGTGTTTCTCACCTGCAATGCCCCACTGCCGTGCCAGCCGGCCTTGGAGCCAGCCAACTACGGACTAGGAACCTCCCAGACTGAGCTACAGTGACCCTTTCCTTCTTTAGCTCTGGGTGTCGGCTATTTTGTCTCAGCAAAGAGAAAATTAACTAAGACACCTTCGTTCATAAATAATGTCTTGGGATCTATAGAAGTCAAACAAGAAGGTATCCATCAGTAAATATCTTTCTGTGTAGAGTAGCATATACCAAAAAATGGCACAGCTAGCATCCTAAAGGCTAACTAAGAACAGTTTTCTCTCCTGGTTTCTGCGCGTAGCATAAAATGCATCCTTTTATATCCTCTGGAGTTAGAGAGAAAGTCAGAATTAGGATTACTGACTTAAAACTGTTGCATCAGAAGACATCTAAGTTTTGCTATTCTCTGTTTTACGATCATTATGAGGCTCTGGTTTATGCAACGAATTTAAAGTTAGCATAATGGCAACAGTTTGATAACTTTCGGTCTGTTTTTGTTATACTACATCACGCTTTCTTTACTTTTCCTAAAAAACTTACTCATGTACTCAACAAGCATTGCTGACTACCCAGAATCATGGACACGCTAAGCCCAGGAAGGTGGGGATGGAGTGTTGGGTCTAGTAAGGACAGCCGAGGCACAAACAGCAAAGCGCACACAGAAGCCGAAACCTGGGACCTTGCCCGTGTCTTGCCGCACGTGCCACCTTCAGACTCTCACGTGGCCGTATATTTTAGAGAGAAACAGCTCCCTGGGTGTGACCTGCTGCGAGCAGCATCACACGAGGTCTTTATAAGAACACAGATTCTGGCCAAAGCTCAGATCTACTGACTCAGAACCTCGGATTCATGCCACAGCCGAGCAAGATCTCTAGCACGTTCGCTACCCAACCAGTGTTCGAGAAATACTGGAGTAGGCCACCAACTGAGTCAGTATTTCTGCTAGATACTGTCAAATATACCCAAGGTATAAAAAATAACTTCTGCTATAAATAACAAATTAATTATTCATTGATGTATCGTTACTAAAATAATGCTTTCATTTTAGAATAAATGTTTGCTCATAAATTTAGACTAATTTTCATTCAAGCTTGTCTTAATAGAAAATTTGAAGTGATGGTATTCTTCCACGATTTCAAATTTAAAGCATTTCTTTTTCTTTAATAAACAAATATCTAGTACCATATATGTAACATTAGATTACAGTAAGTTTTTTTCTTACTAAACCAACATGTAAATCTGAATTTAACAGTGAGCACATAAAATCCATAATCAGAAATTCCACTGGCAGAATTACAGTTCCTTTTAATCTTGAAAATGTGCCCAATCTTTCAAAAGGACGCTAATTTCATATGCATACGTTTATATGACAATGTCTACCCTCAAAAGGGAATTCAACTTTAATAAACTGAAGGAATGTGTGTTAAGTAGAAAAATCACAGGTTTGATCCTACTTTTATGAGTGCTCAAACTGCAACCCCAAACTCACTCATTTATTGTAAAGCACAAACTCGAATATTGAGATTTTATTTAAAACAAAACAACTCACACATTATTTTGTCTTAAAAGAAAAACAAGGCCAGCAATTTAGCTCAGTGGCACAGTGCCTGCCTGGCAAGTGCAAGGCCCTGAGTTCAATCCCTGCATCACTACCACCAAGAAAAAAAAAAAAAAAAGAAAGGAAACAAATTCTGTTTGTGCCATAGGTTCATCAACACTGGCATAGGCTATTCTAAAAATCACAGAAATATTGTATATGCAAACAACATATTCTTATTTTCTTCAACTGGAAGACTTCTAGACACATGAACGTTCAAATGTTAATGTTTATAATAGTTCTTTCTTGTTGGAAATTAAAATTAGACACATCTTCTTTGTCCTTAATAAGTTATCAATTTAGAAGTCTTACTGATATTTTAAAATATCTCTTCAAGCTCTGTGTTAAAATCTCTTAAAATATGCTTCCAGAAGAGGATACTTCTCATTAAAATAAAGCTATTCACAATACAGATGAATAAATCCCAGGTTCAAATGCTGATGAAAATTAAAATTAACCATGATATGCCAAAGAAAATATATGGAGTTCAAGTGCTTTAATTTTTTAATTAACTTTATTGGTACATGTTATATATATACATTATGATTACATTTAACATTCAGAGTTTGTATGAGTACGTGACACATCTTGATTCTCAGTTTTTCCTATTTTCCTGCTCTTTCTACTTTCCCTTACCCCTGTTGTCCTTTTCCCTTTTAAACATTACCTTCCTTTTTCACAATACCTGTCATAAATTTCAGAACTCATTTACACCTTCAGTTTCTCATACCAAAGAAATGACACAGTATTTACACACTTTTTATTTCACTTATGACTGTGTCCTCAAAGTACGTCTGTTTGAGTATAAATGAGTTAAATTTATCATTCTTAATGGCTGAGTAGTACTCCATTTTATTTTTAAAAATATCTTCTTTACCCAGTCTCCCGTTGATAGGTATTTGGGCTGCTTCCAAGATTTAACTATCACAAACTGAGCTGCTATAAACATGGGTGCACATATCTCTTTGATATGAATCTTTTAATTCTTTCATGTGTATACCAAGCTTGAAAATACTAGGGTCAAACAGGACCTCTAATCCTCGTTTTTAAAGCAATCTCCACGCTGATCTCCACAGTGGTTACACCGGTCTACATTCTCAACAACAGTGGAGAAAGGTCCTTATCTCCCTGCAGCCCACCAGTGTCTATTTTTGTTTTCTTTCACAGCTGCCATTCTTTCTGGAGTAAGATGGAATCTCTGTTGTTTTTATCTGCATCGCTTGAATGAACAGCAATATTAAACATGTCATCATATATTTCTTAGCTGCCTTCTTCATCTGAAAAAGGTCTGTTCATTTCTGATGCCCATTTTTGAACTGGACCTTTAAATTTTGGGAGTGATATTTTTAAGTTCTTTATATAACCTAGACAGTAGCCCTTTGTCTGAGAAACGGCTGATAAATTTGGGGGACTGCATATTATAGGCTGACTTTTTGTTCTGTTGTTGGTTTCTTTTGCTGTGCGGAAGCTTTGTAATAAGATGAGATCCCAGTTGTTGATTTCTTCTGCAAGTTCTGCTGCTGCTGAAGTTATCATTCATAAAGTCTCTCCCTAAGCCAATGTCTCCAAGAGTACTACCTAACCTATTTTGCAGCACGTTTAGAGTTTCTGTTTTAACTTTTAGGTCTCTAATCCACTTTAATTTTAATTTAGTACACAATGAAAGACATTGATCTAGCATTAGTCTTTGGGAGGTTGGAACCTAGTTTTTCCAGCACCATTTGTTAAGGAGGCTGTCTTTCCCCCCCGAGGGTGTTTGGCTCCTTTGTCAAAGATGAGGTGCCTTGGTGTGTCTGCGACTGTTTCTGGCTCTTCTAATCTTTCCAATGATCATTGGGTTTGTTTCAAATGCTTAAATTTTTATATCAGATATAACGGAAAAATGGAAAAATTTAAAACTTCAGTTTTTGCAGAAAATATATTCACAAATGGTAAGATTAGTTTTTCTTCCACAGTTAGTTTAAAATCATACTTATATAAAAGCACTTTTAAAAATTGCAGCCTTTTTGCTGTTATGAAAACATTTTTATATTGCCCAGAAAACATAATGTTCTGATCCAATAAATTGTACAAAAAAAAAAAACTTATTTGAAACATTCAATTTTGTAATGGCCCAGGGAAATAAGCACATGAGGAAAGGAAATTAGCAGTCTATGATCTAATTTTATATGTGCCAAATTATAATCCTCTGCTTACCATAGACATGTTTTATTAAACTTGTAATCAGTTAACCCCTTAAGATCTACTGGGTGACTGACTGGAGTTCTGAAGGCAAGGCTGAAACAGCTGCATAGCCCCAGGTATTGTTCTGATTTCCTCACAGGGTGAGTACAGAATAAATGAAGTCAAAACACTTGAGGAAACTCTGGAAATAAGAAGTGCCAGCATCGTGTTATATTGGATCAGCTGAAGAAGTAGGAGCCAAAACATTTTGTTCTTTGCTCACGGTATTGCTCCGAGCAGGATATGTTCAAGGTTCCTGAGCGTCACCTGAGTTCCTGATTAATTTAAAGATACAGCGAGGGATGAATACACATATTAATAGCTCAATGCACGTATGAATAGGAAATTTACCATCTAAGGAAAACTGAATATGAAAGCCTGTTTCTATCAGTAAATTTTGAAGTATTTAGGATTTTGAACCTCTTCCATATTTCAGAGCACTCTCTTAATTCTCTGCAATTTCGTGCTAATCTGCTTCAGGTTCTTCAGCCCTGCTCATCACTACATGTAAGTTCTTGGGGAAATGATTCCAAATCACAGTAAAAAAATGTGGGATCAGAAATCCTGGGCTTGCATAGAGTATGTATTTTTGTTTTATCCTCATTTATTTACTTACTATTAGAACATGTTTACAGTATATAATGGTTGCATTCCCTGAATGAGGTTGGTAAATGTATACAATCCATTTTAACTCTTTTCTATTGGCTTTTTTTCTCTCTCCTCCTCTTCCTTCCATCCTTTGATTCCGTTCCCATAACAGAAAGACCAGCAGTATGTTTTTCACTTGAGTTCCCAAAGACACTGTGTAAAATGTATTTAAATTATTAGCAATTTACAGTGTATTAGGGAATGTGCTTGCCTCCTCTCTGAAAGTCTTCAAACAACCCAAAGAGGTAATGACATTTTGTGTAGTTTTAGAGTTGGCCAAATTGAAATAGAAAACTTATAAAAATAATTGGAATCCTGAATTCTGACTCTCAAATTCATCCCCATTAGTTTTCTTTGCTGGCAATTTCATAATTTTGTTATTTGAAAATAATTCTAATGAAAAACTTTTTAATTCATAGTAACTAAAATTGATTGTAGTATTTTGTGATAACAAAATCCAACATACTTTAATAGGTTCACTAAAATTTTTTTAAAAACCTAATTCATTGAAGAAATTATATGAGGTAGAAACAACTAAATTAAAAATATATTGCCAGGCATAATGGCTCACACCTGTAATCCCAGCACTCAGGAGACAGAGGCAGGAGGATAGCTGAGTTTGAGGTTTGCCTGGGCTACATAGTGAGCTGAGGGCCAGCCTGAACTTCAAAGGGAGACCCTGTCTCAAAAAAAAAAAATATATATATATATAATACATATACATATATAAATATATAATATATACATACATATACACACATACATATACATATATATACATATATGTATATATATAATGGTTTCTAGAATAATTTTTCTTGGACAAACTGAACAAGCTTAAAAAAAGATGTGATTGTTCTTAATAATAGCACAAATGCCTATAAATTTAAAACTTCTTATTTATTGATATTTGTATGTCCTTTTGTTTAAGAATATTGCTAATACCTAAAAGCATTTTAACATTCACATAACAATAAAGACAGAATAAAGCTAACTAATGGGAGAAAAGATAATCTTTACTAAGAGCATTAGTAATAATATCTTACATTCATAAAACATCTTATAGTTTTCAAGGTTCTTTCATACATACTATATCACTTAGCCCTAGAAAAGCCCTCTCAGTTTGCCAGGCAAGATAAATTATTAACCCAATTTTATGGGTGAGCAAATTAAGGTTCAGAAAGATTAAGTACCTTGTCCAATAACACACATAGTTTTTACAGTGGCATTTATGCATTATTAAAATCAAGGTTTTTTTTTTTTTTAGACTTTTCAGTATCTTTCAGCACAATGATTTTACCATATGGGATGGCCTTATATATTCTTCCTTGGATTTCAAAGTGACTTCAGTTTTAAAATTGTAAGTGAATGGCTTCTCTGAAATAATTCTTTAGGGACTCTTAAAATTCTTAAACAGAAATTATGTTTGTAAAAACAAACAGCAAACATAAGTCAATGAACCAAAAGGAAAGTAGTTCTGTTTATTGAAGTAGTTGAAAGATACATACATTCACAGTGCTAACAGTTCCTTGTTGTTAGGATTAATTATACCACATTTTCTTAGGTTGGAATAATAAAGACTATATTCTAAGAATCACAGATATGTGCCATCACTTTAGCACAAATCATGATTTTGAGCTCTGAGAATGTGGCAAGATCACAGTGAATGTGGCACAGAGGCTCCTCGTGTAAACTGGTGCAAGGCACACCCACGAGGGCAACACAGACATGAATTTGAATGGAAGGAAAGAAACGCTCAGGTGTGATATTCTACACTAAAGCAAAACCACGCAATACTTGTGTTTTACTTTTCAATCTAAGCCCCTGGGGTTGCAGAAGCGACTTAGAGGATTTCCTTTGCACTGGTCCTTTGCCTTATAAATATCCTGCAGGGACTACATAAAAAGGCCACATGCAAGTAACAAAATTAATCCAGACATATTCGGGTAACAAAACTGAAATTAGTCAGCCAGATCTGTGCGTCCTCTGTTATGTTCCTTAGAGGGTATGGATCGAGGTATTTAATGTCACTCAGCACACGATGATTTGTGGCGTCAAGGGTAGCAGGGGACTGCTGTGGTCTCATTCTCATGTTTTAAGTTTGACACCCACCTTAATACACAAGCTAGAAAGAGCCATGGGTTTTTCAAACTAATGAGATGAGCTTCAATCACATTTTTGATAATGTATAGTCTATTACGTACTGTAAAATCATAGCTTAACATTCTACATAGATATAGAAGTCAAAATATTTAAAAAATTAAGACCTTGGATATGTAAGTTAGCTCTACCACTAATTCACTTTGCTACCAATTTTTAGTCGTTTCTGCTCCACTGTCTACTTCCTTTCAACATAGTGAGAAATCTGGAGAGAATAATGTAAGATTCACAGGAATTGCTTATCTGCCATCATCTTTTAATATGCCGGAGACCATGTTTATAAGCTTAACACAAATCATCACAGGCACTATTTTTGCCAAGTCTCTATTTTCATACCACCCCAAGACTCACAATTCTCTGGATGAGTCTCCTGACAGATCAGATCTCAATCTGAAACGATCTCAAACAGAGTGGATTTTAGTTCAGTTTTCCCTTTACTTATTTTTCAAGAGCTTGATACAGCTTTTAGATGAACTAGGATACATTCTGTCCTGCTGTAACATGTGTCAGGTTCATTTAAAACAGAAAAACATCCTGTATCCTGAAAATGCAGTTTTATTGTCATGATTTAAGAGATCCTCCAACACAAAGGTTATAAATACTATTGAATAGTCTGTGCTAGTGCACAGACACAAAAGCTACATGTTACCTGTACCAAAATAAAAATAATTGACTCTGGCAGATGTTTTCTAAAGTTCAAATGAAAATTACAAAACAACCTCATCCAGTAATTAATCTAGTCACCTTTTAAAGCCATATCACTTTCATCAGAGCATTGAAAGCGAAGGGAGATAAGTTCAAAATCAGAGGTTTCATGTGAACAGCACGAAGGCTCTTGTTTGGTCAGGTTACAGGCCAGATTACAATTAGCTTTACAATATTTTAGTCTAATATATTAATCTTGATTTATCAAAATCTCTTTGATCATTACACAACAAGGGTTTTTTTTTTAGAATTATCAAATAACTTATTCAGAAAATATATACAATTTGCTTTAATTCTGATAGACAACTGTGGGGGACACATTGTCAGGACATGGATCCTTCCAGGGAGACATCAATACAGCTCCACTCTGCCACCTTCCATAACAAAGCATCAAGTCTACAATATACTGTACCTGCCATCTAAAATAATTGAATCCCAGAGTGGTCAAGAAATGATAATAACACTCCAGTCAGTGATGCTCAATACCTGGACGAACACAGTGAAAGTAAAGATTTCATAGGATAGTAAGAAAAAGTAGCCTTTTGTGGCGGTGCATGTGGATAACCCTAGCACTCCAGAAGGCTGAGGCAGGAAAAAGGCAAGTTTCAGCTCAGACTGGGCAACTTTGCAATTTAGCAAAATCCTTAATTTAAAAATTTAAAAAAATATATAAAGCCTGGGGAGGTAGTTCACTGATCAGGCCCTGGTTTTTATTTACATGTCCAAAATCAAAACAAAAAAATGCCATCTGAAGATTGTGAATCATTTCTTTAAAAAGACAGAAAAGCAACAACATAGGGAGAATGGGAAAGAAAAGAGGAAAAAAAATTAAACCATCATATAAAGTATTGCTCATAATTATGTCTGTCTTCACATTTTGTGTGATTCGTAGGCCAGATGCAGGGACATCTGTCACAGTCTGATAAGCCATTTCATATCTCTTCAGCCTGATTTTTAACTTAAAAGCAAAGACTACGAATGATGTGCTATTAAACAGCAAGAAATTTTGAGGAAATAAGATCTACAGAAAAAAGTATCACTGGGCCGGGAATTTAGCTCACTGGTTCCAGAGTCTGCCTCGAATGCTCAAGGTTTCAAGTTTGATGTACAGTAACACATAACACAATGCCAAGTGTGGTGGCTCACGCCTATAATCCCAGCACTTGGGAGGCAGAGGCAGGAGGATTCTGAGTTCCAGGCTTGCCTGGGCTAAATAGTGAACTCAGGGCCAGCCTGAGCTACTAAGTGAGACCCTGTCTCAAAAAAAAAAAAAAAAAAAAAAAAATCTCCTTAATGACATTTTGCCAACATGAGAGTAATAATTTTTTAAAAGTATAAATTTAGACAGTTGGAGAACAAGATAAAAATAAAATAACAAGATAGACACTACATCTTATTTTTGAATTTTTGTAATGGTTATATTGAAAACAAGCTTAGAGCTATATTCAATTTCATTGATATAAAGCATTACTATCCTGCAACAAAATGATAAATTTTAAAACATTTTTTGTATCTTAAAGTGACTACTTCCTTTTTCTCATATCAGTAAAGTTATTTTTAAGCCAAAAAATAACATTTGTCAATTTTGCCAGACTGCAGAATATTCCTGTGCCCATCCAAAGTCTGAAGTGGCAGAAAGCTTTTTGTGGCAGAAGGTACTGAGCTCAGGCATATGGCACACCTACCTCCAGTTGTTACCTCATGAATGTAATGCTTTGAGAATGCCATAAAATTCTGTATTTTTCCTATTACATCAATGAAAAGTTATATTGGGTGGATAATATCATAGATCATAGCACACTGACTTCCATGTGACAAATAAAATAATAAAACTGATCTAAATATAGGGCACTGGTGGGTAATCTACCCACAACAAAAGTCACCATGGGAACAGATGGCTTCCATATTTTTATTTTCCTTTCACAGTTTGTAATTTTCCTCTTAAGGGCAACATATTATCATAAGGAATCTTCTGGAAATTTTAGAAGTGTTAACTAAAGCAATAGAGGGAGATACTCTTAGAGAAGCTTGACCCATTCATATTCATGTGTGTCGCATTGGCTGGGACAGTTTGAGACAGCGCTGTGTAGTTTGTAGTTGAATAAATGTCACTGAAGTTCAATCCCCTGTACCACAAAACCAGATAGATAGATAGATAGATAGATAGATAGATAGATAGATAGATAGATAGATAGATAGATAGATAGATAGATAGATGATAGATATAGATGGATAGATAGATGATAGATAGATAGATAGATAGATAGATAGATAGATAGATAGATAGATAGATAGATAGATAGATAGAATGAATTTATCTTTACTTTGTGATAAAGAGAAATTTATATGTCGGAAATCTACATAGCACCCTGCATCTTTCTTTTACTCCTGGCTAAGAAAGTCTTCTGTATATTACCTGCTAGGACTATAAATTTGTTCAGTGACTAATCTACGTGGTAAACACATGCCTAACTGAATTATTAAGCACATAGAGTCAAAACATAGCTTTCAATATGTGACTGTGAACTAGACACAAGAAAAAGCAAAGGTTCCTTATTTGTCAGTCTTTAGCTGATACATTATATAAATTGACAGTTAATATTTAATGGTTTCTATTCTACTGAAACTCAAACAACGAAACATGCACTTATAAATATTAAATAACCATGTCATGGAATACTTTTTTGTAAATATAATTGTAACTTTTTAAATCAAAGAACACCTCAGCAGAATTTGAGCATAATATAAATAAGAGAGTAAATATAATTCAGTAGTAAAAACAGATGTTCAAACATTTTCTCATTTTAGATACATAAGGTATATTTATTTTACACATTGTATTATACTGTCTCAGTCACAGCCAATATGTTCCTGAAGTTAAATCCAATTTTGGTCCCTTCTAAATGCCTTTTAAATTGATTTTTATATCACACAATATGAAATCTTGATTAAGCAATAATCAACTCAGTACACAAGTCTGCTGGGTTGTCTCAAAGATTTATATCATTGATTTTTTGGCTTATATTTCCTTCATATAAAGGTAAATGTTTATAGATATGGAAATCTAGGTAAATGTTTATAGGTAAATGTTTATAAATATGTAAAGGTAAATGTAAATGTTTATAAATATGCAAATGCTTATAAATAAGCAAAGCTAATACATAGCTCTCAGCTCTGCATAAGAATGAAATCCTTTTTCTGTATTTTTAATTTGGTAAATGTTCAACCTAATACCTCACTAATATAGGTTCACAGATGTTAATACTGTTTGTACACCCTTTGTTCCCCCACACCTGGGAGTATCTCTTGCAGGTGGCCGCCTCTTCAAGTCTCTCATCTTCACAATGAGAGGCTTTTGAAAATCTTGATTTCTAGTAGGCCTTCATACATTTGAGATTTGTTTTCATTCTGAATATCTACACATCTCTTCCTATACATCCACCCCACTCTTTAAGTTGACCTTGCAGTCTTTTGTGACCCTAGTTGAATGCCTATGAGTTTAATATTATGTTTCCTTTAGGTTAGCAGTTTTGATAACATTTTAGAGAACACTTTACTTTTTCTAGTATTATAAACACGTATTGCTATACAAGGAGAAGTGCCAGGAGGGTTACTGCATATTAGGTCCAGTGAAGAAATAGCCATCGAGTTCAACTGAGCTACATTTTGAAACCATCTGCAGTTCATAGACATATTAACAGAATGTGAAAGATTTTCAGGGTGCAAGAGAAGCTATCTATGTTCATAAGAGACTGTGATATGAGAAATTATAACAGTTTGATGTAAACCTGAGAAGTAATAATGAAGAGATCACTTAATCAACACTAAATATACTAGTCATTTTGAAATATTTCACCTTCATTGTCCTAAATAATTTAAGCAAGAGATCATACTACATAATTGGCAATTAAGGAAACTACGGTATAAAAAGTAAAACTATTTCAGTCTAAGTTTTGTGTATATTTTGACAGTCATATATATTAAACACATCATTATATCTGCATGAGGCTGTTATATGCAAGAAATTAAAGGAACTTTGGTATGCTTATTTTGGACAAATTAGTTGCATAAAGCTCCACATATTTTCAGTTTCCCAGGAAATGACAGTTTGAAATTTAGTATAATGCTCTAAATTTAATTGGAAAAGTAATATTATGAAATAAAGTAAAAATTTATTACAATGGAATGAGTCAGATCAGTAAAGCACATATGAGAGGTTACTTAAAATATATTAGATATGGGCCGGAGATTTAGCTCAGTAGTTCCAGTGCCTGCCTCGCAAGTGCAAGGTCCTGAGTTCGATCTGTTAACCACATACAATTCTGGGCATGGTGACTCATGCCCACCAGCAATCAATACCACATACCACAGTGCCGGGCATGGTGGCTCATGCCTGTAATCCCAGCACTCAGGAGGCAGAGACAGGACTGCTGAGTTCGAGACTTGCTTGGACTACATAGTGAGCTCAGGGCCATCCTGAATTACAAAGCGAGACCCTGTCTCAAAAAAAAAACATATATATATACACACACATATATATATATATATATATATATATATATATATATATATATATATTAGATATCATTGATTTTTAACAAAAATCACTTTCCATAGTAGGAAGCAATAAAATAATCATATTAATGAATTTTACTAAGTAAAAACAAAATGAAAAGAATGCATGTATTATGCATTTGTATCACTTAGACAGTGTAGTAAAAACTTTGATAAAACTCTTTTGGGGGTGATTAATACAATGTGCCTATTGCCTATTACCATTTGTCTAACAACACAACTCATCAACACACATATTTTAATTTTAATACAAATTAATAACAATATTTTAACTCTTGCTTTACTATTATGTTGGAATTTGAATGTAAAAGAGGCAAATATGACTTAATTTTATCTGGTATTTATATAAACAATTTTGTCCTTATATTGTAACTTATTTTAATGGCAAATACTTGGGTTTTATTTAAAATCAAATTAGATGTATTTGGGTAGCAAATGACACAAACATATAAAATGATACAAGAGAAACTTGTAGTTGCTACAAGTACAAAATTTATTTCAGTATGAGATAAACTACTTATTCTCTGAGAGTATGAAAGAGTTGATGATATCAAGATGATGGTGGAAAAATAAATATTGAAAGGCACATGTTCATATTAACATGCAAATAGGATTGTCTCTCTTTGGAAATCAAGTTGATAATTATTATTCAAGTTAGTTTTATCTCACTCAAAAAAACAGCTAATTACTATAAATACTATAAAAGCCAAAGATGTCTCCTTGGCAAACTTAGATAAAATTTAAGAGCAGATGATATGAAATAAGAGAACTGAAACCAGTCCTTCTGACGGTAAGAGCAGAATAACTTCATAGAGTATAGGGCTAAGTGGTAAGTACCTATTCTATCCAAATTCAGTGGAAAATATAGTTTAATGAATAAGTATTTGAAATAAAACTGTATGCAGAAGTGTTATCAAATTGAGATATTAAGAGAACACAAATGGAAACCTTGATCTTTGCCACCTACGTTTCTTATATTCTGTGGCTTCTAGTGTTAATGGCTGCATTCATATATATATATATATATATATATATATATATATATATATACACACACACACACACACACACACACACACACACACATTTAAGCAGACACTCAACTTTATGTAGAAACTAGGAAAGAAATAATGTAAAATCAAATAAGGTTAATGTAAAAATATGCTAAATATAAAGGGAAAATTATTGTTTAGAAAAAAATGAATATCCGGGTCAATATGCCTATGCTATTTGAAACCAGTCTGCCTTAAAATAATTTGCTT
Organism: Thryonomys swinderianus; assembly: GCA_004025085.1. Lineage (NCBI taxonomy): Eukaryota > Metazoa > Chordata > Mammalia > Rodentia > Thryonomyidae > Thryonomys > Thryonomys swinderianus. Next base: position 17,907 of record PVIC010001709.1, on the reverse strand, counting down.
CTCTTAGGAGGTTATACAAATATCAGCTGTGTTGGTATAATATGTTTACAAGCAAACCAAATTTGGGGGCTAGAGTGGATTCATTTTTATAATGAATCTATATATGAATCTTAAATAAGATTCACTAAGCAAACAGATGGCTTTGCAGGTGGTCATGTCTTCATAACTACAGCTATTTAGGAAGGAGCATGTGTTAGTGTCTTAAAGCAGTGATGGGCACGTTTAGCTGTTCCAAGAATTCTCCAGTCCATGGAGCTGACATCTTCCATTAGTCATTTGGTCACGATTATGTCTCCTATTTTGCCAGCATGTCACATTCTCTGAAGAGGCCCTGTCTGTACACCATTAACAGGTGTGCATGACATGTCTGTACACCATTAACAGTGTACATGACACATTACAGATCATCAGAATTTGGAAGAGTGAAGTATCTGATTACTCACATAAGAGAAAAAGAGAGAAAAGAATTGGTTCAGGAAAGAAATGCATTTTGATTAGTTTTTCTACCTTTATCATTAAAGTAAGATAAAATAAAATATTTAACATTTTCTTCTCAGTTAACTAAATTGACCTATTCTCTCTCTCCTAGGACAAGCAAAGCTTACGAAATGGTCAGAATTTCACCAGTGGACCACTTATTAATTAATGACTTTTTTGTATAATTCAGTAACTGTTAAGTTTTGGAAAACTTCTCATTAAAAATATAGCAACCTTCCCTTTGCGGAAAATATTTTTGAACCATCACTTTTCATAAAAATGTTACATTTTTAAAATCTGAAGAGTCACAAATCCTGTCACTTAGTCAGGTAACAAAAGGAATAAATGTAAAATTAGTGGAGATTTTATAAATCACTGTGCCCAGACACAGACTTTAACATAAAAGATCATTTCAGTGAGATTTTAGGCTTTCTACTATCTAAATTTCTATTTTAGTTACAGAAAGAGGTCAGAAAAAACTGTTCAGTGTAATTTCTTGAGGCCATAGGTGTTAGTGACCAGGCCTTTAACCCGAGCAAGGTAATAGTTATATGATTCATAGTCTGAAAAGAATGACACAAATGTCACCGGGGTACAGTGATTATCCTGATAATGGTGCAAACTTTTAATCTAATGTTAACTGCAATTAGAAAGAAAAGTATTCATTTCAAATCCAATAAATTGAATCCTTAGTATGAATTCTCATCTTGCTTTAATGTCTTATTTTGTTTACTCATAGTAACTGAACTGTTATAGTCGTGAGTTGCCTGCTCATTAAAAATTCAAGAGTATACATGAACAAGATTTTAATAATTACATTTGATGTGTAAAAAAGGCCAGATAAGTCTTTTTAAGAAATTAGGGCTTCAGTTATCTTCCTGAGTTCATTTATGATGAACTGTTCCTTAAATCTTTGAAAAATAACACTTAAAATGAATCTGCAATTTATATTTAATCTTATGTAAAATATATAATTATAAGCAAGATATGTTATAAAGAAGTAGATCATATGAGTTACTTTATGCAAGATAACTGACTTTTTAAATTCTTTATGTTTATCTTATTGGCATTGTATACACGTCATCATCACCCTACTCAGTAGTGGGAATTTGTACCAGTATATGACACAATTTAATTTTCACTTTTTCCCATTTCCCTTCCCCACCCCACAATGGCCCCATCCCCTAAATACATAACCTTTTTCCTATTTTTATTACCATCACATTTTTTCTTTACCCCCTCATTACTCACCACTCCACCACATTTCCCTTTGAATATTTTCTATTTCACAATATCCATCATATATTCTGGAGCTCATTAACATTTTCAGCTTCTCAAACCAGTGAACAGATACAATATTTACACATCTGTAACCTATTTATATCACTTATGATTTTGTATGATATAAGTCATACATAAAGTTCTTGGAGTGATTTCCATTGTAGCAGTGTAAATAACTCATTTATATGGTTTAAATCCCATAAAACATGAAGAAATTTTAATTATTGGGTCTGGATTAAGTCATCACACCCATATTCTCTACTCTTTATAAAACTTTTTAACTTTGAAAATTCAGTTGGTCCTGAAGTTCAGGCATCTCTTTGATTATTCTCACGAATTTTTCTGAGCCACTTGTTTCCTTACATATTTCAAGGTTTTAAAATCCTGATTATAAATTGTTAGAATTGTAATATTCTCTTAATGTTGTAAACATGAACATAAAAAGTGGCAATCATGAGAAAACAACCTATACTGATACCTTCACATGAAAAACCTTGTGCACAGAATCTTGACATTCACAATAAGACTAAGACATTTTCTGATCCACAACATCTCCCCTCCATTTTAGAACTCATTTAAGTAAAAAAGGGAAGGGAAACATTTGATGGTTAAAAAAAAAAAGGAACAAATCTTATGTATATAGAGGGTGGATGGGTTGTAGGGTGATCAAGGCAATGGAAAAAATGAGACTTCAATCATATCATATACTGGCACAAATTCTCAATGTCAGTTGTGATCATGATGTGTATATAAAATGTATGAATAAAATCACTTTTTAGGGTCGGAGGGTTAGCTCAGTGGTTCCAGCGCTTGCCTTGCAAGCACAAAGTCCTGAGTTCAATCCCCGGTAACCACATACAATGCTGGGCATGGAGACTCACGCCCACCAGCAATCAATACCACATACCACAGTGCCGGGCGTGGTGGCTCACGCCTGTAATCCCAGCACTCGGGAGGCAGAGGCAGGAGGATTGCTGAGTTCGAGGCTTGCCTGGGCTACATAGTGAGCTCAGGGCAAGCCTGAACTACAAAGCAAGACCCTGTCTCAAAAAAAAAAAATCATTTTTTAAAAGACAAACACTTAAAAAATAGACAAACACATTTTGATGAATCATAGTTGGCTGAACCCATAAGATAAGTGATATAAAAGACAATCTAAATAAGTAATGCAATGTCAAGTGCATTTTTAATACCTATAGACTGTGGTACACTGCTGGATTTTTTAAAAAATAACAATTTTCAAGGAGTTAATTATAAGTTTTCTATGAAGACTAGATTGTAGATATGACATAGAACTTTTGTAAGTTCTGTATGACATTTATAATGAGTTCTCACGTGATATTTCACTTCAAACTGCAAACTGCTTTAATACACAAATGCACACACATTCTTTGTCATTTCTTCCCTAACAATTATGCAAAGCAATATGGACATCAATGAATCTGCCTACTGTATAAAGTTTGTGCCACTATGTGTTTCTTTTTTGTAAGAATCTTTTTGTTCTATGTCATATACTGTTTATTTTGGAGATAGTAATACATATTGTAGTGATAATAATAGCTATTCTCGTATTATTTGGCTATGCAGCTTGTTTTATTTCTTCATGAAATAAAAAGGGAAAAAAGCAAGGTAGCTTCAATAAGAGAAGGCATTTTCCTCACTTTTCCTTACACTTACAATTCCAGAAATGATAATTGCATCTACTTCACAGTGAAACACAAGTCATAGTAGTTGCATAACTACAAATACGATCTTATGATAAACATCGAAATGTTAAATTCTATATTATAAAATAGTAAGTAACAAGCTAGCCTTAAAGGATCTAAATAATTATATTATGAAGGTATATGACAGGATATGAACATTTATAATCAGAAGCACTTTTAATCTAAGGAATATATTTACTTACAGTGTAATAAAAAGACCCCTAATAGTGACCTAGGCTACATTCCTGGAGGACCACGAACTGTGAAAAACCACAAATTTCAAATATGATCAGAACAATCCCTCCACATCCTGTTTTTATAATTTAAATCCTAAATATGCTATGTCCCTTGCAGTTATGTAACAATTTAATAAATACGTACTAATAAAGCCTTGGAAGGTGCAGGGTGTTTTGGTGGCACCTTAATGATCTTAGGGATTTAAGAAGTATAACACCATGAGCAACCTGTTATAATGAAAGAATGCTGGGAGATAGGTTACAGGGCAGCAGCCAATGAGCAATGAGCAGAACTCACTGACACTCACGGATTGGTTACTTGAAAAACTCCCGCCCAAAAACTAAAAAAACAAAACAAACTAACAAAACAATTGGCAAGCATATTGACAATTTCCGAAATTTAGGGATTTCTCCAAATATTATTTAGGTTCTAAAACATGTCCGTGAACAATTGAGGCCACAGACTCTGCAGCGTGACCTAGCGGGGCTGTACAGTACCACAGCCCTTAACGGAGTCCAGTCCAACGTGAAGAAAGTGCCCTCTTGTATAGAGACAGGTGACAGACACACTTTGAATATCCTGAATAATCTAGAACTGGGAAGTTGATGGCTCTGAGTCTTTAATGTACCCCCAAACAGTTGAAAGTTAGATTCTTCAATGAAAATAATTTAAACTTTCAAAAAACGGTGAAAACCAGTCCCTAAAATGGTACCTACTTCAACATGAGAAATGACACATTTGGGATGTATGTTCAAATTCACTACAAAGGTTTTCTGCTGTGATAGGTGACTAGGAACGCAACGATTACCAGAGCAACTGCAGCATTTCTTAAATTTCTACACAATTCTGTTTCTTCTTTAGTGGCATACACCGGCTTTTTACCAAGCCAGGTTTCCAGAAATAAGAGCCCAAGGTCATTTTTTAAAAAGTAGATCAGAGAATAAAATAAATTTAAATTATTCAACTTCATTTAAAGGCTAGGATTATGAGCATTTTAATATGAAGTCTTTGTTGTAAGTTTGGAATTTCAGAATGAAATAGCTTTGCATCTCTTATATTTTTTGTCATATTATAGCCTATGCAAAACCTGATAATTTACAGAAAACACTTGAAAGTTAAATATTGTTACTGTATTTCAAATTTGATTTCACATATTGAAAGGCTGTTATAAAAATAGAATTTTTTAAAAAATCGAAGTCTAATACTGACAGGTGCATTTGTGGTCAAAGCAGACAGCAAGCTTCCACGATCCTTCTCAGTGGAAATAAAGAGTGGAAATTTTCTAGACCCTATTGGTCTGCTGTGCCTCCCAGCCTCTCCTCCCCAGTCCTGCACAGTGGCTTTTGAGATTGGTGGCTCTGTACATTAGGCCGTGTCCCCACTTCCTGTAGGGAGGGATGGAAGTCATGTCTGTTGCTTGGGAAGATAGTACAGTAAAACACCTAGTCATGAAGGGCTAAATAATTCTGTGCCCTTCCATGTGGCTTTCGTTCTTCATTTCTTTTTCATTGCTAATATTTCAAACAACTACAGAGAAATTCATCCCCCATTTCTATAATTTAGTAGTGAAAGTCATTCCTAGGCACCTGTATCCCCTATATAGACCTAAATTGTTTGCCTTCCCAGAATGAAGAGAAAGGCTAAATACTACGTTTGACAATAGACATGTACATATTCGAATATATACAAATAGTAGTGTGAAATCTATCCTCCACAGGTATTAATGATGCTGGCACCAGATATACTAACTTTTCTTACCAGGCCAAAACTTATCGTACCTTTCTGTACTGAACATTTTGACACACAAAAAAAAAAACTTTCAATCCTTTTGACTTGATCGTTCTATTTATCCATCCAATATACTAAATGAAAATCATTTTTACAAGTTAAATGATTACAAGATAATGAAATGTTTTCATTTTGTGTTTTTCTGTTTTCAAACATGCTTGTTAAGTTTCGGCCTTCACGCAGTTCTCTCGGCTCTTCCACCTCCTAAACATTCAGGAGGACGCTTCTTCTTATTTTTTTTTATTGCATTGTTTTATGATAGCTTTATGTTTAAAACACAGTATTATTTTTTCTGGCAAAGGGATTTTATACTTTTCTTCTATCATTGTGATTCCAGTTGTGAACAATATGAAACCAGTTTATGTTAACCTAATTTTAGTGCTGCTTGTAAGCTGTCCATTTGTTGACTTTACATTCTTGAATATTACAATATTTATATGTTGCAGTTGGAATTTTCCCATGTGCCATATTTTTAAGCATGTTTGGATGTCTCCCATTTTTTTTTCTGTTCTCCAACGTACTACAGATTTAAGAACATATTTTCCAACTTACTTCCAAGAAAGACAACTTGACTGTGTCTTAAATTCTAATATTTTTTTCTAGCTATCCTGGAGATATTTATTATTTTGAGAACTGTATTGTTATATAATCAAATCACCAATGCCAGAATAAAATACATGACAGATTGCTGCTTTCTGATGATTCATAATCATCATTTTCCCTTCCAGCATGCAAAGATGTCCATGCATAGATATCAATCCTGAAAACACACCTGGAGATTTTGAAAATGGAAGGTAATATAGTCAGAGAAAATGGAGAAGGAACATTATTAGTAATAGATTATCATAAAGAACTTATGAAAATAAAATTTATTTTAGTATATGTGCTGCCAAAGCGAGCACAAAAATAAAATTTATTTAGACTTATTTTAATGAACTCATTAAAAGTATACATATTTATGTGGTACCGTATGATGTTTCAATATATGTATGTATATACTGTGCAATGTTTAAGTCAGGTTAAACATTATTTCCTCAAATATTTATTATTTCTTTCTACTGGAAACATTTTAAATTTTTCTTGTAGTTCCTAAGATGTATAGTATATCATTATTCCTTGTTACCCTGCTGTGTGGCAGCACAACAGAGCTTTTCTAGCTCGGACTGTCAGAGAACCCCGAAATGGCTAATAGTCCAGGGCTGCACCTTTAAGAAACGCCTCCTAGAAACGTCGTTTGGGGACCTCAGCTCAAGAGACTGCTCTTCCGCTTCCGGTGAACATTGCAGGGTAAATAGCAAGGGTGGTAGAGTACTGGATTGCAACCCTTCAGACTTTCAGATTTTAAAGATTAAGCCATGACAGCACCTCTAAAAATCACCACAGATTATAGAAATCTAAATCTGTAAGTCTCAGGGATATTGCTTTTAGGAAGACACCTTGAGGAAATATTTCATTTTCTAACTCTAGAAGGAAACTCCTGCCTGCGTCAGTCGTTTGCAGCAGAGCATGACGGACGATAAGAGAAGACCTCGAGCAACACATGGCGGGTGAAATGAAGGGCTAAAGGCCCAAAGCACGCTGGGAAGCGGAGGGATGAGACAAACCAGCAACCACGGCAACAGCGATATAAAAGCAGGTGGAAGACAAACCCAGACAGAGCTGACCCTAAGGCAGCTGCAGAGGGACAGTGAGGAAAGTGTGGGAAAGAGAGTCTTAAAAAAGGGGGGAAATCACAACAATGATAGGCAAAATGTGGTCTGAAAGACAAAGAGCATGAAACCTATGTATTCGAGACTCTGTAGAAAAATATATACCATCAGAAAATAATTAGAAACAAATTTAAAAGCCTTAAGGGAGGTGAGCCGAATGCATACTTGTAGAGAAGATTTAACAATTTTAAGAGAACACCAATCACTTTAAAAATCAACCAACACATGCCAGCAAATACACAGACACTGCCTCACATATATCTAGCAAACCTCCTACTAACAAATGAACTGGATTTTCCTATCTTCGATATCCAATGGGCACTTTTTTTCAACAACGAAGCGAACTCCCAGAGAGCTAGATCTAAGGATGTACCAAATTATTAATTTCAAAGGAGCTGGAATTTTGAATTTGCAAATAATGATAATTCCTTTTATTGTGAGTTAGCATCCACACCATCAGCAAGGCGATAGGGAATTCAATGAAATGCTTCCAGTTCTTCTCTTGTATCAGAAACATAAATGATAAGCCCTATAAGGTAAGTTGGGTACTATGAAAAGAGATTTAGGAAATGTATAATGTTGTACAACAGATAAGTTGGCAAAAACTTTGGTTGACCTTAAAGGACTATACTTGTTGGAATTATCTCCAAATCAATAACCATTAGACCAAACAATGTTGATTTGTGTCTTTCTGAAAGGTAAATGGCTCAAACAAAATCACTGCAATAAAATCTTCCTCTCTAACAGCATTCATTTCAAGAGGAAGCCAATAAATCTCACTTTCACAAAAAGCCAATAAATAATGAAAAGCCCAGCTTTTTATTTTTAATCAGCAGAAATTTAAATGCATTGGCATATACAATGTCACTGTTGCAAGAAATTCTGCAAGTATATATTGATATGTATAATTCACAACCTGAAAAATAAAGAAACACGTATCTTTGGCTTTACAATATCTGAGTATTATAAAATAGTCTTTCAGTAGTCTGAAGATTGCAAAAATTTAAAGGTATCTTTCAAGTAGAAAATTTGTAATGCAAATTCATATCTGAGGTCAGAGTAAAATGTTCAGTATATTTTTATGAGGAAATAAGAATATTCTGTTTCATCTTTTTATTCCTACAATCCTCATAAAATTAATGGTAATGAATTTAAAAACAAAATTACATGATTTTATTTCACATATTAAGTGTCTATAACTCTAGTTCATCATGATTAATAAGAGAGAGTATGACCTAATTAATGAATACATATATTAAACATGCTAATTAAAAAGATGTAATAACAGCAGACATGTTTAGATAAAATTTAAGAAAAATATGATTTCAAAATATATGAAATGATTCTCTAGAGATGGAAGCAGGAAGATTCCAAGTCTGATTCCAACCTAGGCAATATGGGGACTCAGTGAAATCCTCCATCAAAATATAAAACCAAAATCAATTATTATAAAGTCTATTATTAAAAGACTTTAAAGGTTCTTCTTAAGCTACATCTTTCTGAGAAAGCTTTGGGTTTATCACCAGTAAAATTTCAGTTGTATGGACATGTCCATAAAGGTATTCTTGGAAATTATATCAAATGTTAAATTTGGTTGTTATGGTAAATTTATAGAGTTACTATTGTTTAAATTTTCATATCAGACACCAGCCTCCCTCCAAAGCAATCAAATTATTTTGTTTTCCTCAGGTTTCATCAACAACTGACAAGTGAAGATATAAATACCAACCCGTTGATTAAAAGTTGAAATTTTTTTATAAACTATAGTTTTGTATTGTAGGGTAGATCCTAATGCATTTTGCAAGAAAATCACTTCCTTTTCTCTTATCCTCCTTAATGGGATCTAAATCTAAATAGTACTTATGATTAGCATGAGAATTACAAATTTTCAGTTTCTCTGTTCTAAAATGTTAGTCCCTTGATGTCAGAGACTTTACTTTCATAGATTAAAATTACAAGATGAGTTTTGAAAAATACTTCTATCCTTCTAAATTACTTTTGTTTGAAGAATGATACATATTTCTTAGCATTTTAAACTTGTGTTCTCTATTCTATGGAAAGTATGATTCTGCCTTCTAAATTCAGATGTAAAAATGTCAAATAACTCTTATCTTGGTAAGAAAAAAACTTCAAATGTCAAGCTATTTAAACTGCTCATGTGTTTATACATACCTACTTAGAATTTAACAGAGTCAAAGTTGATCTACAGAAAAAAATACCTGTAATAGTAAAGACAAAACATACAATAAAATCAAAATTGAAGTCCATTTCTACAATATCCTCTTTCTACAATATAAAATAACAATTAAAATCATATTTCTAAAATACAGTAATTATTTGAATTGCACAAGGAAGTTTCATTGATTTGAAGATTCCACTAGAAACATTAATGTAGCTAATTACTATTCATGAGTTAAGTATGCAAAATATTTGCTTAATATTATCTTAAAATGTGAGATGTTAAAGAAACGTTCTCCCCTAGAGCTTCAAAAAGTAAAATAATGTTCTGCTTTAGATTTCTTCCCTCCAGAACTTTCAGATATAATAGTATTACTTTAAAGTGTTGAACTTATGGTAGCAATAGAAAAGTAATTTTATGGTAAACAGATATGTGATGAATAGAAATTCTACAGTATTTCACTAAGGAGAAGAATAACTTCTAATTCTAAGCTCTGTCCTACTTAAACCACATACATGTGTGTACTAAAAATAAAAAGTTCTTGTCTTCGTTGAATCTTTCTTTGCTTTTGCTGTTGAAAATTTTCTCCTAAACGTTGTCAGAACTTTTTTGCTTTCTTTCAATTTTTTAACCTCCTCATCTCAGGATTATGTTTCTTACATTGATCAAACTTACATAAAAATATCTTTTGAAGATACTCAGAACTTTCCTTTTTATGACAATTATTGACTAGTCTCAAATGGTTATTACATCATTGAAAAAAGGACATAGTAAACTCATTGGTGTATTTGAACTATTGAAATATCCAACATTTTACTTGCATAATTTTCTTATCTATTTAAGATAAGCACTTTGCTAGTATGTTCATGATTTTATAAGTCTTGTCAACTCATCTAATATCCTGGTCTCACATAAAAAACTCATTTCATTTTCACCTCTATCTGTATGGTTTGCCATATCAAATTTTTATATCAAAATCAAAGTATTATTCAAAATATGTGATATACTCTCTATATTCCTTTCTATATTCCTTATTTGTCATTATATTCATCCTTTTCAGAGATTTACAGTATTATCAACTCCCTTTCCTTAACCCCCAAAATTATGAAATGTAATTTGCATCTCTCACACAGTTCTGATTTTTTTTTCTTTTCTGCCATTATCTTAAAATTTCAGATCTTTACTTTTCCCATGTAGCATACTAAATATTTTATCTCCCTAAACCCATTCTGTCCTTTCTGAACTCCTTTTTTTTAATATACTTTTGAAATGTAGTTTAAATATTTCACTAATCTTCAATGCATATTTGCTAAAATCAAGTATCACTGATCTTTGAATAAAGAGCATAAAACTTTTCTAAATAGAACCTTTAACACCACATTCTACAAATAGTGTTGAAGAAAAACACTGAATATTTGGTGTAAATTAAATACCAATTTAACTTATAATTTAACACTTATAGGAGGCACATATATCACTCAGCCTTTGACACACATAACGTAAAAAATCATAAAAGAATTTCTGGTCTTCAAGGAGATTTCATTCAAATGGGAGGACCCATGTCACCACAGGAAAGTCAGATATAAGCTGCCAAAAGGAACAAGTCAGGAAAGAATGAGGCAGACATTTGCAGCAGTACTCCAGCAAACTGACGAAAATTTTGTGCAGAAGTTGCAAATGGTTCAATGTGAAGAATTCACAAGAAGAAATTGGGCAGTTAGGCAGAAGGGAATCTGAGAGAAATGTAACAAGTGTAGGCAAAGGCACCGAAGCACTGCAGATCTTTGAACAGCCCTAGTAATAGCAAGAAGGCTGAGAACTGTCTTCAGCAAGTGCGGAGTGAGTAGCGGGAAAGTGTCAAATGACCCACTATTTAACGCCCATCCAGTGACTTTCATCTCTACTCTAAATGACACTGAAAAATGTTGAAGAAATTGGGGCAAACAATGACTTAATTTTTCTTATAAGTGAATAGAATTTTTCTGGGAAGGTAGTACACTCTAAAAGGCAAAAGGAGAAACAACAACAACAAAAAAGGTCAGTAATGAGGGGTAAAGAAAAATGTGATGGTAATAAAAGGTAAACACAGCTTATGTATTTAGGGGGTGGGGGTTGTGGGGTGGGTAGGGGGGTGGGAAAAATGAGAATTAAATCGTATCATATACTGGTACAAATTCCCAATATTGAGTGTGATCACAATGTGTATATACAATATAGCAATAAAAAAATTAAACTAAAAAAAAAAAAAACAAGGTACAATTGGGACAACTCATGAGTTAAGTCAATGCACACCAGAGCTGCTAAAACGCAGAAAGTACACCGAGCATGTAACTTGGAGGTAAAGCATTTGCGAGGTCCTGGGCTCAGTTCTCAGCACTAAAAAAGGAATTGCCATTTATCAATTATCATATTTAAAATGTTTGCCCTATTTTCTGCTTAGTTTTGCTCTATTTTATCAAGTTTATCAAATATATATATCAATTGTATTAGTGTAACATACCATGAAATCAATTGTCAATTTGAGCAGAATTTTATAAAGTAATTGGATAACTATGTCTTTGTGGTTCTCTACATGTCATAACCAAATGACAGCAGAAAAGTAAAAGTATTTCAGGGAGTTAGATGATATAATTTAATTTATATATAGACATAACAATAGTGATATAATGTGTCTCATACACTTTATTCTGACTTCCACAGAAATTTATTTTCAAATGAAGTAAACTAGTTTACAAAAAAAATATTTCATATTTCAATTGATAAAACTTAATCTCAAATCTCTCAATTTTATGCTTGGTGTTTTCCCTAATTTATTATTTTTTCTTTATTAATATATTTCCTTGTGTGACTTCTGAAGTGTAAGTTACTGCATAAGTAGGTGATAAATAAATATATGTACATTGAAATACATGCTGAGTATTTAAAAAGCATAGTGATGTACTATCAAAAAAGTCTACGGACTATGTTTTGGGTAGAAAGGCACTGTCAGACAGAGCATCAGTGGTATCGAGAGCCACAGATCAGCTGTGAATAATAAAGTAATTATCATTTAATGTACTGATATCATTTAATGTTGTACATGATATCATTTAATGTTGACCTCCATTTAGCCTCCAAAACTACACCTGAAAAGGATGACATAGTTACATTTCCTTTTTTCTCCACCTGGCATAGTTTTTCAAGTTGCTATGGGGAAGACTAGGAATTTTGCTCCCATGAGCACCTGTTCAGCTATAAATTTGCTGCTCTAAAATTATGCTGTAGTCTCCCAGTCACTATAAAGTGTTTGAGGAGATCTTTTTGTTATTCACTGAGCAAAAGGAAAACAATCCATGACACTTCTTCAAAATATTACTAGAGCCATCAATTCTTGATTCACTAGGGGTATTGGTAGTTAAGGACAGAAATGGAAAGCTACTCTCAAGCAAGAGTTTTATTCTTTACTGTATTCAAGTATTTTTTTTTGCCCTTTAGTACCCAGATTTTTTTTAACTTTTTAAAAATTCAAACAAAAGTATCAATATAATTTTAATGGTAAAACAAAAGTGTTGAAGATTTAAATCACAGTGATAACATGATAAGAATCGTGGCAAAAAGATTGTCATCTTACATCACAAATGAAACATTCATTTAAAAAGTGAAAGAACACACTGCACAAGAGAAGCTTCAAGAGTTATCAGAAAAGTAGGACAGTGAATTATAGTGTCAGTATAGAGGAGAAACTAGTTTTGATCTTACAATGTGGTCAAAGCAGCCTACACTGTCAGCGTGCCAATAATAGTAGAGTAACATCAATATCTCATTTTAGGTCATTTTCTGGACTAAATGCTAACCTGTTGTGCTACATTTAGCTCAATACACACAAGAAAAGCCATAAAAACTATTGCCATCCTTTATAGATGGTGAAACAGATGACAGTGAGTTAAATGATTTGCTCAAGATCACAAGTTATGGAAGTGACAAGACTTCAAATTTAATCCACATCTGAGTTAATATTGTATTCAGTTTCTCCCATATCTGTACTATAAACAAGCAGAAAATAGTTCACTGGCTTTGTAGTAAGATATCAGATTGTATGAAGATAAAGAAAATAAAGAAATTTATTTACTTTCTTGTGGACATTCAAGGATAGAAACTTTTTGCCTAATACAGTTTTGTACTCTTGAATTTGTAATAAATGTAGTTATTACTTGTGCTATTTCAAGCATAACCATTTATCTAAAGATTTTGGCAATTCATTAATTCCATCTGATTTTACCAGGTTTCGTTAGTCACATATTTTTCACAGATTTAATAATGATATAAAAAAGACAGTTACATATAACTCATTAGTAATGATTAAATTTAACTGTCACCTTCATTGGCTTTAGATCCACTAGGCAATTGATTTAGAAAAGCACTTCGAAGTGTCTTTGGGTGGGTCATGGAATGGTGACCTGGGTGCTACCTAGGCCCTTCCCTCTCCCCCACTGGTGTACTTCCTTTGTTCTGATGCTTGACTTCCAGGAGGTGAGCAGCATTCTGCTGACCAGGCTCCCCCTGCCGGGAGCCACGCAACCAACAACTGAGTCCTCTGAAGCCATGAGCCAAATTTAGCTTCTCTTCCTTTACACTGTGGCTCTCCGGTAGGTGCATGGCCATGAAAAGCTGAAAAATACACTGTTAAAAATTCTATTTTTTAAATGTCTCTGGTTAGTAAGCTAGACTTTAGGAAGTTAGGAATATAGCTTAAAAAGCTGACTTTACTCTCATCCCCTCTTCTTTGCCTTATAATGAAAAATATTCACCAGTATCAATACAGAGTTCAAATTTAACTTTTATCAGAAGTTAAGTAAATCATGTGAAGAAAAGATTTTCCAACATCTAAAGTCAGTCAGTTATTTTCTTCACTGATCAATTTTCCAGCAATTTGATTTAGGTATATGAGAGAGAAAAGGAGATGGCGACACAGAGACAGAGTGAGGAATATCAGTGCTAGAACTAAAACATATAACCGTGTCGAAAAGTATTTGACAGTACTGCTATATAAGTTGTTACCTATTCTGGGAAACAAAATGAAGTTTCCCCTATGAAAGTTAAGGCACAAATATCAAGTTGAGCTAAAATAATAAACAGAGGACAAAGGCTCCATCCTTTAATACTGGGTTACTTCCATATGGATTTATGTAAGAGTCTTGCAAAAGGCTAATGATAAGGTCAAAAAAATACCAGTTTGGGAAAGATGATGAAAACAGGCCCAAGAAATAGTTCAGAATCTCATCGTCAAATTGTTTAATAAAAATATATTTTAGTATTATGTGGTTCTCTGATTAAAATTTTGCAACTTCAACATACAAGAATTTCCAACTCTCATGACATGCAAAGATTGGCAGACTGAAAAGCAATGATGATGTATCACACTTTATTAGTGTAGAACATTGACATAGTGACAAAAAGCTTAATGAAATAAAAAATTCAGTCGGTGTGTTTCTTACTGTTAGAATGAATCTATAAAATGAAACAATTCAATCTCACTGTGCAATTTACAAGAAATCAAATTAATGGTGCCGCAAACTACTTAAAATTATTTGTCCTGTTGAGATGATAACTTTACAAAATATTTTTCAAGGAAACTTATTCCTGAGCAATATAATGTTTATTTCAACTCCAAGATAATGTGGTAAATACTGTAAAGTATTGGGAAATAGGCACTTTATGAAGTATTATGTATTACTTCCTGGCTTTGAAAACAGGGAATTCAGCTATCTAAATATTTTTAAATTGCATAAAGGAAATACATTGGGGCAGAAGATGCTGTTTAATAATCCACTTTTCTAAAAATTATGTTAAATAAAATTTCTTTTGCTAAAAATCATCTAAGGAATTCAACCTATATGATACAACAATCACATGTAGAAAAGTACATTTAATCAAGAATCGTATTAGGCAAGTAGTTATGAGATTCAGTTGGTTGAACTAGTGATACTTGAAAATCAGCAGATGAGATAGCCTGAGATTCAGACATTCGGTGCCATTGGCTGGGAGGTTTTAGTGGATTATCGCCATCTGTATGGATCACGTGTTATGGACAATACCTTACACCATATCCTAGTACCACAAACACAAAATATAATATTTGTTCTTCTAAATGTACTGATGCTGTCAGATTGATCAATTACAGTATAAACTATAGCACCTTTATTTTATCTACATTTCTATGAAGGCAAATTTTTCCTTAGTATTCCTCAAAGACTTCTGTGTAATCAGTATTCCTTCAGGTCACTTCTTATATTTTATATTGTCACTTTTTTATTAAAAAATCTAAGCAACTTCTGTGGGCTTCTTCAGAAAAAGCTGAGATGGCATATTAGTTGTCAAGAAATATGTGGGCCAGTTCCATTGCCAAGAAAACAGTTACAAGACTTTAGAGATTTTGTGTAATCTTACTGGAATATGATCCTGGTTTGATAAAACTACAGAACTCTGAGATCCAAAGCCATCAGCATGCAAGCATCTATCTATATTAGTGTCTTCATCCATATGAATTTATTATTCTAGAAAATTCTTGTTTGGAGGGGAAATTTAAAATGTTTGTTCTTTATTTCAAGGTCTCTCTGACTGACATATAGCCTGTTCAGCAGGAGTCATCGAACAGTAGCTTATTATCAATACTCTGAATTTCTGGCTTTGACATCTGACTTTAGCTTTGTGCAAGAATCTAAACCACCATCTCTTAGATTTTTATCTACTCCCATTCAAAATTCATTGTCTGCTTGATAGCACCAAATAAAATGGAACTGTAACATTGCAGTGGATACTACAATTTTTCCTTCTGCTCTAGGAAGCACCATATGAGTTGCTGAGACAGTAACAAACTAGGGTAAACTCAGAAGAATAAAATTAACCTTGTTCTTATCAGTGTATTATCTTGGTGTCCTTTGGGAAACCCAATAGCATTCAACAGGTTCGCTATTTTTTAAATAATTTTAACCATATTTTTAAAAATGTTTAGTGGCATGGAATTGAAAAGTTTAAATATATACAGAAGTATAATTCACTTACTTTTATATGAATGCAATTAGATTATAAAATATGTTGAGGAATATTCAAAATTATGTTCTGTAAGATTTTGCACTATTTTGTCCCCATATCCTACAATATATGATTTTGGAAATAATACTAGAACAAATATAAGAATTCTACCTTTGTTTACACATGTTATAAAAATGTAACATTTACTCCTCAAGATTTCATAGAAAACCAAAGCTAAAGTGAATGATTATGTTAATTTTCTGTCAGATCAGTTACCCCTTTGGGTTCTTGCAAAATGACTTTATCAGCCAGGCGTGGTGGCTCACACCTGTAATCCCAGCACTCACGAGGCAGAGACAGGAGGATTGCTGAGTTCGAGGCTTGCCTGGGCTCCATAGTGAGCTCAGGGCCAGCCTGAACTGCAAAGCGAGACCCTGTCTCAAAAAAAAAAAAAAAATGACTTTATCTTACAATATTAAGCAGAATCTTTAGATTTTTTTGAGTAGAGGCATGACAAATTTCATAGTTTACTTATAAAATGATATAAAATATAAATAGAACCCTAAATATAAATTTTAGCCTTTATTCATTCCTTTAGACACTGGATGAACACTCCCGGTTTTGACCACCCCCCCCCCCTTTTACTGTTTCTCTCGCTATGTGTAATCTGTCCCCAAATCCTGCTGACTCAGCTGTTTATTGCACATCAACAATATTTCTAGAGTTTCATTATCAAAAAGACCAACTGGTTGACTTTGAGGAATCTGACATATGGGTAATAGAAATCCATTATTAAGCTAAACTGGTATTCTATGCTATTTGATGTCTTTTTATATTAAATCCTTAATATTAAAGTCACTGGGAATGTTTTAACAAAATTTCCTCATGTAGAAAGTTCTGATATATTCTATCTCTGGTCTCATAACTGTGTTTCTAAACTGTTGGCTGACCTATACACTGGGTTACAGGAGATGTACAGAGCGTGACCCCAGTGCCGAATGCCGACCATGGACCCCACAACGTTTTGGATTCCAGAAATTCCATTTGAATTTTCAAATTCCCTTCCTTTAGTTTTGCCGCCTGATTCCCTGACAAAGCAGAAGCTGAATTCACTTTAGCGACTCACCTGTCCGTTGGTGTCAGTGTCAGAATTGCAGGTATATGTGGGACTGACACAAAGAGAAGGCGCACAGTCAACATGTTTCTACCCGTTAGGCTCTGAAACTGTGCGGCGAATGGAGATGGCAGTAATTTACCTTGTTATGTACTTTTCTTTCTTGCCAAGAGAAAAAAAGTTGGTCATAGACATAATGCGTATATGAATAGTATAATTATGAGCATAGACGTATTGAAAAGAAAATAAGTGAACATTGAGAAAATGTGTTTTAAATAACTCCAGGACCCTAGTTTGATTTATCTAATATTTTAACTTATTTTAGTTGAAATAACACAGCATAGAACTATACTTTTGTGTATGTAACAAAAAAAAAAAACAAAAAACAAAACAAACAAACATAAA
>PVIC010001708.1:52375-87317 GCA_004025085.1 Thryonomys swinderianus | reverse complement strand
TTAAGTATGGCTATATTAAACAGACACATAAAAGGCTAACATAATCTTAAGAGGACCCAAGAAATCAGGGAGAAAATGAAGTTGATTGTTGGCTTATGTGATAGTTGTATCATAAGTTAACCGCAACACTGATTTATTAAGTGCTGAACCACTGCTCTTACAGAAAGCAGTTAAATTCCAGCAAGCATATGTCAATTTTTGACAATGGAAATGCTGTTAGGGTAGGTTCAACATCCTTGTGAAACAAACCAGTCTTATTATTGTTGAAAACTTGCTCTTCAATATACTCTTTCTTCCTCCATAACATTAAAAAAATTCTTTATTGGTACAATTTATATACATCTCACAATCACACATAACATCAGGGAATTTGTACCAATATATGTCGTTACCCACCCCCACCCCCCCACCCCCTATATACATGCTCTTTTATTTTCTTTCAGAATCATGTTTATTCCTTCCCCTCATTACATTCCCACACCAAATTTCCTTTGGAAACTTCTCATTCTACAAAAACGTCAAACTTTCTAGAGCTCATTTGCATCTACAGGTGCTCATATCAAAGAAAAGATATGGTATTTGCCTATCTGTGATCTATTTATTTTACTTATTAATGTGTCCTCCAGGTGTATCCATTTGTACATAAATGAATCAATCTTGTCATTCTTCTTTTTTTTTTTTGAGACAAGGTCTCGCTTTTGTAGTTCAGGCTGGCTCTGAGCTCACTATGTAGCACAGGCAAGTCGCGAACTCAGCAATCCTCCTGTCTCTGCCTCCCAAGTGCTGGGATTACAGGCATGAGTCACCACGCCTGGCAATCTTGTCATTCTTTATGGCAGAATAATACTCCATTTTCTAAAAAAACCACATCTTTATCTAGTCTCCAGCTCATGACACTGAGATTTCATCTCACTCCACAAAGAATGGCTGCGATTACAAAATCAACCAACAATAAATGCTGGCGAGGCTGTGGAGAGAAAGGAACCCTTCTCCACTGTTGGTGGGATTGTAGACTTGTGCAACCATTGTAGAGATCCGTGTGGAGATTTCTCAGAAAACTAGGACTAGGGGTCCCATTTGACCCTGCGATTCCCCTGCTAGGAATATACCCAAAAGAATTTTAAAAATCACATTGGAAAGACAGACGTACACCATTGTTCATAGCAGCTCAGTTCGTGATAGCTCAATCTTGGAAATAACCCAGATGTCTATCAACTGGAGACTGGATAAAGAAGATGTGGTTTTCTTCCTCCATAACATTTACAGGTATTTGAAACTTCTCAACTTCTTGATCTGAGAACTTCCCTTTAAGTTCAACATTCCTTGTCACACAACCTTTTGGAATGTATGAATCAGCCAGCACTAGCCCAGTGGGTCAAATACTTTCCTAAAACTGGGTAATGTGACCTTAAGTTCTGTTTTTGGCGTCCCAAAAATGCTTATAAACTGTAATGCCATGGAACCTACAAATTTAGCTGCTTTACCATCTTTTCTGTATCTTTTAATACTTTTTAGTGAGGCCTAATGTATGGAATAGGTGATTCATTAACTCTGAACTCAAGCCGAGCAAAGTTTATCTAAAACATGTATGCAAGGCACATCACAATGTTCATGAGCTTAGGAACATTAAGATTCACTTACTATTTGGAAGATTTTTTTTTTTTTGAGACAGGTCTCGCTTTGTAGTTCAGGCTGGCCCTGAGCTCACTATGTAGCCCAGGCAAGCCTGGAACTCAGCAATCCTCCTGCCTCTGCCTCCCAAGTGCTGGGATTACAGGCATGAGCCACCACACCTGGCATTGTGGTATGTGGTACTGATTGCTGGTGGGCATGAGTCACTAAGCAGGTATATATATATATTTTTTTTTTGCTTTTGAGACAGGGTCTCGCTTTGTAGTTCAGGCTGGCCCTGAGCTCACTATGGTGCCCAGGCAAGCCGCCGCGAACTCAGCAATCCTCCTGTCTCTGCCTCCCGAGTGCTGGGATTACAGGCGTGAGCCACCACGTCTGGCGTTGTGGTATGTGGTGTTGATTGTTGGTGGGCGTGAGTCTCCACGCCCAGTATTATATGTGGTTACCGGGGATCGAACTCAGGACCTTGTGCTTGCGAGGCAGGTGCCGGAACCACTGAGCTAACCCTCTGGCCCCAAACTCCAAAACTTTTAAAGTGCTATGTATTATAATACTGTTTAGGCTTATGGAGCATTTCAGACTTTTGAGTAGAGATGCTCAAGGGATAAAGTCATTCAAAATATTCCAAAATTTGAAAAATTTGTGTTCTGAAGCATTTAAGATAAAAGGTAGTCAACTTAGGGATTTAGCTCAGTGGTTTGGGCACCTCCTTAGAAGTGTAAGGTCCTGCCAGGTGTGGTGGCTCACACCTGTAAATCCTTATGTTAGGGTGAGGATATGCTTGTATTTTTCCACGGGAAGAACCCCCGCCCCCTGGATACTCTCGACAAACGTCCCACCGTATACTCCTGCCTGACCACTACCCAGTTCTGATCAAGCTCCCCTGCTACTCCTTAGATGACTCCATCACTCCTCCTGCTGCCCGTCCTTGTTAACATCGTCGCTGATCCAGCCAATAGATCACAACAGATCAGCACCCTGGCCCAAAGGCCCCGATGGTCTCACTGGGACCTCACATTACTGCAATTATTGTCTCCCTTGTGGCTGCTGTCTTTGCAGTGGCCACTGCTTCCAGAACCCTTCATAATCAGGTAACCACAGCTGCCATGGTCAGTCAACTAGCCCAAAACACCTTTAAAGCCTTGGGACAGTATATGTGGAAAACTTGGGACTCCTTGTTTAGTTCCCCTGGGCAAACTCAACCAAACTATCTTAGCCATTAATTCCACTTCTTTAGACCTCCTTGCCATAGATAATGTTTGGCAAACATTGTAAAAAAGAGTTACCAAGGTTGGAACAAATTGTCCACATGGTTACAAGGTCTGATATTAACCTCCCCTGACATGATAATCTTTGTTGGCACCATTTTAACATTCTGCTTGTGCAATATATAAGGAGGGCCAAATGGAAATGTCAAAATTATAAAAAATCATACTCTTGGCTGAGGCACTAGATGCTACTAGGAGGCAAAGTAATAACTAACATGAGGTTCAAGTATGGCCTGGACAAATTCACTGTACATACATCTAATGGGCTAGTAGCCAAAGATGGGTAAGACCCTCAGTGCTGGGGACAACCTAAGACAGGCACAGCCTCTCACCTCCCTTATACATATATATAAGTAGGGGGAAACGTTGCCAAGCACCAATATCCTGAGAACAACACACATAAAGATAGCCTCCAATCATAAACAGCCCATCATACAGCTAACCCAATTACTTCAAACCACGTCACCATGAGCCCACCTATCCCCTCACAACATGCTCTCTTTTTCCCTTCCATCCTCTATAAAAGAAAAAACCCTACACGCAATACAGAAGAAGCTTTCTCCCTCAACCAAGAATAAGTGTATTAATTCTTGTGTCCCTGCTCACCCTCCCGCCAGCACAACCCACTGACCAACAAAACAAAGGTCAAAACAAAGACAATATAGACGGGTATAAGCGCAGTGGAGATCAGTGTAGAGATTCCTCAAAAAACTAGGATGAGACATTCCATTTGACCCTGCTCTTCCCCTGTTGGGGATATACACAAAAGATAATTACAAGATTCATATCATAGCAACATATGTGCACCCATGTTTATAGTAGCTCAGTTCATGATAGCTAAATCTTGAAAACAACACAAATGCCCATCAACTCTAGACTGGATAAAGAGGATGTGGTTTTTAAAAAATAAAATGGAGTATTACTCTGCCATAAAGAATGATGAGATTGAGTTATTTATATACTCCAAAACATGTACCTTAAGGGCATACTCCTAACTGAAATAAATAGGTCACATATGTGTAAATGTTGTATCTTTTCTCTAGCATATAAATTGAAGAAGTCTCAAGAGAAAATTTAAAATGTCTTGAATTAAAAGTTAAAAATGCAACAAAATTTATAAGATGCAGTAAAATCAGTGCCTAGATGGAAATATATAGCATCCAATGCATATACTAGGAAATAAGATCTAAAATCAGTGGTTTGTGTTTCTCCCTTAGGAAGTTAGAAAAATAGAGAACCAATTAAAAGTAAGCAGAAATCAATGATAATGGAAATTAGTAGGAAAAAACCCCCAAAAATCAGGCTTTTGAGAAGAGTAATAAAGTTGGTAAGCTTCTAGCCATGATTACCAAGAAAAAAGAGGATACAAAATTACTAATATTAGAAGTGAAAGAGGGATATCACTGTAGAGTTCACTAAGAAATATTTTGAAGAACTCTGCCCTCAAATTTTAAATCCTAGATGCTATTCAGCAATTCCTTAAATACATAGTCTTCTAAAACTCATACAAGAATAAGCAATCTAAATAAGCCTGTATCTGCTAAAGAGATCAGTAATTAATATTTTTCTAAAACACAAAGCACAAAGCCAGGTCAATTCAGTGATAAATGCTGCCAAAAATTTAAGGAACAAATTATACTAGTCCTCTGTAATTTCTTTTTTTTTTTTTTTTTTTTTTTTTTGCTTTTTGAGACAGGGTCTTGCTTTGTAGTTCAGGCTGGCCCTGAGCTCACTATGGTGCCCAGGCAAGCCGCCACGAACTCAGCAATCCTCCTGTCTCTGCCTCCCAAGTGCTGGGATGACAGGTGTGAGCCACCACATCCGGCATTGTGGTATGCGGTGTTGATTATTGGTGGGTGTGTCTCCATGTCCAGCATTATATGTGGTTACCGGGGATTGAACTCAGGACCTTGCGCTTGCGAGGCAGGCGTCAGAACCACTAAGCTAACCCTCTGGCCCAATTTCTTTTCTTTTTAATTTGAATCTTTATTGGTACACTGTATATACACATTCACAGTTATGCTCAACACTGAGAATTTGTACCAATATATGACATAACTTAATTCTCATTTTTCCCCTTCCCTTACCCACTCTACAACCCCCACTTCTATATCCATAAGCTTTGTTTCCTTATGTTTTTTACCATCACATTTTTTCTTTCCCCTTATTACTTATACCTAAACCCTATGTCAGAATATCTACCATGCATTCTAGAACTTATTTACATTTCTCATATCAGATGTTTATTCTCTAAGTATTTTGGGATTTACAGCTATCTTTATGTGACTGATTTTTTAGTTTAATTCCACTGTGGTTTAAGACCTGGCATTGTATGAGATTTATGGCACAGATATGGTCTAAATTGGGCAATGTTTAATGCAAGTTTGAGAACAAAGTGTATCATGCAACTGTTGGATGGTCTATAGATGTCTAATACTCAGTTGCTTGATGGTGGTGCTGAGTTCAATTGTATCCTTACTGATCTTGTGCCTGTTGGATAAGTCCATTTTAGGTAGAAAGGTAGTGAAGTTTCTAGCTGTATTATATATAATAGAGGATTTCATCTATTTGTCCTTGTAGTTCTTATTGTTTTTGTTCTAATTTTTTATTTCAATTATATTTTCTAGCTATAAATCTACTTGGCTCTTTATTATATATTTCACTTCTTTTTTTTTTCTTTTTTTCTTTTTGAGACAGGGTCTCGCGTTGTAGCTCAGGCTGGCCCTGAGCTCACTATGGTGCCCAGGCAAGCCGCCGTGAACTCAGCAATCCTCCTGTCTCTGCCTCCCGAGTGCTGGGATGATATATTTCACTTCTTGATGAAAGTTTCTATTTTTTTATTTGTTTCAAGAATTTTTTTTTTTTTTTGAGACAGGGTCTCGCTTTGCAGTTCAGGCTGGCTCTGAGCTCACTATGTAGCCCAGGCAAGCCTCGAACTCAGCAAGCCTCCTGTCTCTGCCTCCCAAGTGCTGGGATTACAGGTGTGAGCCACCACACCTGGCACTGTGGTATATGGTACTGATTGCTGGTGGGTGTGAGTCTCCACACCCAGCATTGTATGTGGTTACCAGGGATCGAACTCAGGATGTTGCGCTTGTGAGGCAGGCGCCGGAACCACTAAGCTAACTCTCCGGCCCTTGTTTCAAGAATTTTATAATTGCTTGTTAAAAGATTTTTATGATGGTTGCTTTAAAATCTTGTCAGATAATTCCAATTTTTGTGTCACTGCAGCATTAACATCTAATGAGTATTTTTTCTCAATTCAGGTTGAGAATTTTCTGGTTAGTGACGATGAATGATTTTTACTGTATTTTGGAAATTCTGGGCACTGTTTTGAGATTCTGGATCATGTTTATTATTTATTTATGCATTAATTTATTTAGGTGCCAGGATCAAACTTGTGACCTTATGATTGTAAGGCAGGCGCTGGAACCATTGAGCTAAATTCCTGGCCCTGAATCATATTTTAAATCTTGCATCTCAGCATCCCTTTTCTAAAACCAGGCTGACAGTCAAAGAGCACACCAATTCTTGACCACCCAGCAGGACTGAAGTCCTTGCTCTCCACAGCATTTACTGACAACCTAAGAGACATTGTGCTACCATTATAAAGAGGTGGAGGTATGTACCCGACTGTACCTCCACTGACTTCCTGGTAGGAGATCTATTCCTTGTTAATGTTGGACTTGGTGAAAAGTCCAGATGCTGCATTTGTATGTTCAGTGAGTTGACTCTAGTGGGATGGAGTAACTCTAGTGGGATGGGGTAACTCATCCTCAGAGAGATTGAAATTCATGAATTCTGCATGGCAGAGGATGGCACAGATGAGAATGTGATACTGCTGTGTGGTGGTGAAAAATCCAGGCTCTGTATTTGGTAATCATAAGAGAGTGGTAACCTTATTGGGAGTTCAGGCTCCTCACTTGGCTTCCTGTAACTGCACACACAGGCTCACAAGTCTTTTAAACTCTGCTTGCCAAAAGTGCAAGATTTCAGTGTCCCCTCACTTGTGGTATTTTGAAGGAATGAGGTTTCTGTATTTCTAGACTGCTTCCCTTTCTGCTATCTGGTCAAAAGGAGATAGGATTTTCTTAGGGTTGTGTGTGTGTGTCTGTGTGTCTGTGTGTATGCTCAGGCCTATAGGTGTGGGAGTGTCTGTGCTAATTGGTATTTTTCATTTGTAGGCAACCAGTCTGAGATACTGAGAAATAGAAAATCTGAGGAACTGTTATATCATTCCCTGATGTCCTGTATTTCTTAGCTGCTCCATTGTCTCCTCTATACTTTGAAAGTCTTCTCATATGTTTTACATATAATTTCCAGAGCTTTTAGTGTATTTACTGGGAGGGATAGAAGTAGGAAAATTACTGCACAGGTAAGCATGTATGGAATACCACATTGTGGAATAAAAGAAGCACATGAGTGTTTAAGGAATTAAGAGACTTGACTTCCCTAGTTTCATATACTTAAAATAGTAGATGAACATTAAGAATTAGAAAAATATTAGAGCAACAGACATTTTAAAAATCTCACTTTCCATAGAATTTTTACCTTTCTCAGCTGTCCTCCTGATCTTTGGAATGGTGAATTTCTTCAAAGGACCGACCTCTGTACCAGTAATTGGTAAGGGTTCCTTGGCTGAGTCCATTTTCCATTCTGTCTTGTGTTTAGAAAATTCTTTCATTTCCATTTTGTTTGTGGCCTAAAATCAAAGCAAAGATATTAAACAAAAGGTCAATAAATATTTAAGAGGTAATAGCAGTAAACTCATTAAAATCTTTAAAATGGAACTGAATAAGTTTTAATTATACTGTCAGTAGGTTTTAATCTTAATTAGCCAGATTGATCAGTATAGGAAGTGAAATAATTTTGTTTTTTTATAGTGACATTCAAGTTATATTCTTTTATTTCTAACACATTTTCTTTGTATAACTATAATGAATAACCTAAAGCTCCTCCATTTGGAAAAGCTTAGAAAGTTCCTGATATAACTATCTCTATAAACATTTGGTATAATTCTTATCAAATCATGACTCTTTAAAAGTATTTTTCCTACAAACATGTGTATTAAAATATTATTCTTTCTTTGCTGTAGCGTTTTTGGGGACCTGGTTTATAATATATTCTTTAACCAGAATCCTGGGCTTTAAGAGAAACCAATTACTGCACGCCCCTCATTACAATTAATTGATGGCTAACAACTGTCACTGCTCATTGGCTTTGCTCCACAATATTCTACAAATGCCAAGAAAACATCACATATTGCTATATTAGTAACAAAGAGGCTCCTCCCTTCTTTTACACCTACCTCACTTCCATTTCTAATCCTCACCATACCATCACTCCCCTGTACCAAACACTGATTTCTCAATTTCTCAAGAAGAACTCAAACTGGATATTAAAGAGAAGCTAAGAAGAGGCAAACAAAAATATATGTAGGTATTTTTCATACCATTTCATAATGCAGTTCATGAGTTTCCTTGTATGTATCTACTGATTAGTTCAAAAAATTACATCACAATTAGGAGATGCCAAAATTCTACAGACAGGTCACAAAGGATAAGAATTAGTTTAAGATTCACAAAGGATCATCCCTCTAACGCCATATTATTCCTGTGCCCTTAATAAAAGCTGACTATACAGACTTTCTATCAACCATAGGTCAGAGCAGAGAAAAGAGATTTCTAGAAAGAAGAAAATTGGTCTCTTCCTTCATCTAGCCCCACTGAAAAATATGAATGGGGCATTATCTTCTAAAAATATCCTTAAAACCAAGCATAGTGGCACAAACCTGGCACTCAGGAGAGCCTGAGGCAGGAGGATTTTGAGGCCACGGTGGATTACACAGTGAGTTTAAGGCCAGCCTGAACTACAAAGCAAGACCCTGTCTCAAAAAATCCCCTCCAAAAAAACAGATGAGGAGGAAGAAGAGAAGCAGCAGCAGCAGCAGAACAGAGTAAGAAAGAAGAGGGCTGGGGATTTAGCTCAAATGGATACACCTTGAGGACACACTAATAATTGAAATAAATAGATCACACATATGTAAATACCGTATCTTTTCTCTGGTATGAGAACCTGTAAATGTAAATGAGTTTTAGAATGTATGATAGATTTTGTAAAACAGGAAATATTCAAAGGGAATGTGGTGGGGGAATGTAATGAGGGGAAAGAATATGATTTGGAAAGAAAAAGAAATAGCATGTATATAAGGGGTGGGGGATTGTGGGTGGGTATGGATATGGGTAAAAATGAGAATTAACTTGTGTCATATACTGGTACAAATTTTCCAGTGTTAAGTGTGATTGTGAACTGTATATAAAATGTACCAATAAAGAATTCAATTAAAAAAAGAAGAATATACTTAAGATATACCAGCTCCAGAGAAAGCTGTTAGAACTGCCATATTGACCTGGCATATTAGTAACTGAAGGGAGTGCAATTTATTACTCTTAAAATTGGGAATCTGAATTCTTCAGGGCATTATTGAGTTTTTTTTTTTAATCTGGAAAATATATATATATATTTTTTGTAGTGCTGGGGATAGAACTTGGGCCCTCGTGCTTCACTTGAGCTAAATCTTTAGCCCAAAACTTAAAAAATCTTTTACCTGCTATCAGAAAGCTTTTTATAACAAAATAATTATTTTAACTAAAGTTGACTTTCTCAGTAAATACTATTGACTCAATTGCTATCAATTTTTGAAAAGCCTTCTAATACAGGCACCTACTCAAGATCATTTTGATACAGGAAGTTTTCATCAATTCCTTTTCAAATTATCATATAAGCTTCTTAATCTACATTAGCATTTCTGAAATTTTAGTAATGTTCTTTTAGTCACAAAAAGAACAAAATCTGCCAGGAATGGTGGCTCATGCCTGTAATCCCACACTCAGGAGGCAGAGGCAGGAGGATTGCTGAGTTCCAGGCTTGCCTGGACTACATAGTGAGCTGAGGGCCAGCCTGAACTACAAAGCGAGACCCTGTCTCAAAAAAAAAAAAAAAAGAACAAAATCTATGAGTTTCAAGGTCATCTGGCAAGCAACACTGTCCAGTTTTCACTTTTTACAATTTCCTTTCATTTGTGGCAAATAATGTTTTCCATTTATTTCCTATCCCAAAATATAATTTAAACATCTAATTCAAAATATTATTAAAGAAGATACAATGATGGTTATTGCAAACTTGTTCCTCTTCTAGTTATCTTAGGAAACAATTCTGTTGTAGAGAGAATACTCTTGGAACTTTAGTCACAAAACAAATTCTGAGGTGGTTTTGCAAAGTTCTCAATGACTGAGACATATTTATTATCACTAATAAATACAAGGTTAAATCAGGTAATACAAGTGATAAACTACAAAAGTACTTAAAATGAGTAATTTCTCAGGTAAGAGTACAGAATGGAGAAATGTAATATACTTCAACTTTCTGATGGGGAACTGGCAACTCCAGTACAGACTTTGGGCCAAATCCAGTTCCCTTCCTGCTTCTCAATAATGCTCACATACTAAGAATAAATTTTAAATATTTAAATGCCTTTAAAAGTCCACAAGATAAGTTTTATATATTTAAATGTCTTTTTAGTATATGTGCTGCCGAAGCAAGCACTTAAATGTCTTTTTAAAAGAGTATTTCATGTCACATAAATATATGAAATACAGATTTCTGTATCTATAGCAAAGCTTTACTGGGACAAAACTATGCTCTTTCACTTAACTTTTGTGTACAAAAGGTACATACTGACCCATTTAATCCTCACAATTATCTTTTCAAGACACTTTCGGTTTAAGTTAGAAAAAAGAAGTGCAGGGAAGTTAAATAATGTGGTGAATTACACATAACCAGGGAGTACTAAAGTACTGGAATTCAGAGTCAGGAAATATAATACCAAAGCAAATGCATTTGGAAAAGCAATTTTTAGTGAAATCAATTTTTATGTTCTGACTACCCAAGAACTTTGTATTTTTAATTGACTTTATTGGTACATTTTATACATATATTATGATCACATTAAACATCAAGAATTTGTACCTTCTCATTTTTTCTCATCCCCTTGTTCTCTCCACAATCCCCAACCCTATATAAACAAGCTTAGTTTCCTTTTTTCCATCAATTTTTTTCTTTCCCTTCTTTAATATCCCCTACCCACTCTTGCCCTTTTCCTTTTCAACATTTTCTTCCTATTTCACATACCTGTCATACATTTTGGAATTCACTTATACCTTCAGTTTCTCATACTAGAGAAATGATACAGAATTTACACATTTGTAGCCTATTTATTGCACTTACAAGTATATCCTCAAGGTACATCTATTTGAGTATAAACGACTCAAATTTATTATTCTTTATAGCTGAGTAAGAACTCCATTAAAAAAAACACATCTTCTTTATCCAGTTTCCTATTGATGGGCATTTGATCTGTCTCCAAGAGTTAGCTATTACAAAGTGAGCTTCTATAAACATAGGTGGACATATGTCACTATGATGATTCTTTTAATTCTTTCATATATATATCATACATACATAATACATACATATATACATAGGAGGGAAAAAGCAGGGACAAATGGGACCTCTAATCCTAGTTCTTTGAGGAATTTCCATACTGATCTTCACAGTGGTTGCACCAGTCTACATTCCTACCAACAGTGGAGAAGGGTTCCTTTCTTTCTCCCCACAGCTCCACCAGCATTTGTTGTTGGCTGGTTTTGTGATAGCAGCTATTCTTTTTGGAGTGAGATGGAATCTCAGTGTTATATTCATCTGTATCTCTTAAATGACCAGCAATGCTGAGCGTTTCTTCATATATTTCTTAGGCACCTTTTTCATGTCAGAAAAATGTCGGAAAATGTCTGTTCATTTCAAATGCCCATTTTTTGAATTAAGTCTTTAAATTTGGGGGAGGTCTAATTTTTCAGGTTCTTTATATACTCTAGACAATAGTCCTTTGTCTGAGAAATAGCTGGTGAACATTTTCCCCCAATTGTAGATTGTTTTTTCATTCTATTGGTGGTTTCTCTTGCTATGCAGAAGCTTTTTAGTAAGATGAGATTTCAGTTGTTGACTCTTTTTGCTAGTTCCCCTGCTGCTGAGGATTTGTTCATAGTGTCTTTCCCTCTGCCAATGTCTCTAAGAATTCTATCTAACCCATTTTCCAGCAAGTTCAGTGTTTCTATTTTAATATTTAGGTCTCGAATCCACTTGATTTCAGTTCAGTGCATGGTATAAGAGATACATCTAGCTTTAATCTCTGGCATGTTGAAACCCAGTTTTTCCAGGACTATTTATTAAAGAGGCTATCTTTCCTCCATTGAGAGTGTCAATGTCATCCTTTGTCAAAGATGAGCTGGCTTAGTATATCTGGAGTTGTTTCTGCATCTTCTAGTCTGTTCCACTGATCTTTGAGTCTGTTTCTTTGCCAGTACCATGTTGTTTTTATCACAGTGGCTTTGTAGTACAGTTTCAACTTGGGGATTGTGATACCTCTGGTATGTTCTTCTGCCTAAACTTACTTTAAAAAGTGAGCTGGAGGTGACACTGTGGATTACATGTAGATTACCCCCACCCCAACAGCCACAGTGGAGAGCACAGAAATGATCAATGAAGTTGTAGTGGTTTGATATGAGGTAACTTGACAGGCAAGGTGACAGTGTCTCTTAACCAATTGCTCTCAGAACTGAAGCTTTCTTAACTGAAAAGATGGAACTAACTTTAACCACAACTTATATCTGGTCTGTTTTGTTCCTAACACAAGAATGGTTTGTTCCTTCTTTTACAAGCCTTGCCTATGTCACAAACGTAACTCTAGCAACCACATATAGACCCCTCACCCCAATTTAAGGAATGACTGTATAACCAATAAATATTGGTGGTTCTGGCTGTTTCAAGGTCTTTGCTTGCTCAGTTCTGACCATCGCAGTTCCTGGTTTCTCTTTGATTTTGTTGCTGAGTCACTCCACTTTTTGTTGTACCACCAAGCAGATCGGGATCCTCTGCAGGGGATTTTGATAAATATCATTCCAAAGTTAAACACAATTCTTTATCTTTATTGTTCTGTAATTGTCCTATTTTCTTAAAACTTCTAAGCTATGTTTATTGGCTTAGGGAAAGATTTTATGAACAAAACCTCTATAGCACGCGAACTAGCAGAAGGTATCAACAAATCGGATCTCATCCTTTTAAAAAGCTTCAACACAGCAAAAGAAACCATTGGCAGAATGAAAAGACAACTAACAATTCGGGGAAAAATTTTTACCAGCTGTTTCTCAGACAAAGAGCAACTATCTAAAATATACAAAGAACTTAAAAAAATCAGTTTTTTAAATACCTCAAATTTAAATACCCAATTCAAGAATGAAATGAACAGATACTTTTCAGAGGAAGAAGTTGTATTGACAAGGGCAATTTGTTAACTGTGGTATACCTTTAATAAATTTTATTGGCTTGATCTATGAATAAAGCACTACATGTCTAAGGAAGTTTAAGAAATATTTATATTTAGGAATTAGGGCAGAAGTAGAAAAAGTACAGAGACAGAAAAAGTAGTTTTACTTTTACTACTTAATGTATTATTACCAGAAAAATAAACCATGGCAACAGCTCTACCACCAATGTATAGCAGAAGATCAGAAGAGTCTCTCATTGGGCCAAGGCAAACCTAAGCTTCTTCACCCCTTATTTATCTTTACTGTAGACAAAGGTGGCACCAAGCAAAAAGGCAGACATGGTCATTATAACTGGATGCGTATGGTCACAGTTTTGGCCAGAAGCCAGGGGCAGACACATTATTATTATTATTATTATTTATTTTATTTTATTTTTTTTGCTTTTGAGACAGGGTCTCACTTTGTAGTTCAGGCTGGCCCTGAGCTCACTATGGTGCCCAGGCAAGCCGCCGTGAACTCAGCAATCCTCCTGTCTCTGCCTCCCGAGTGCTGGGATGACAGGCGTGAGCCACCATGTCCGGCATTGTGGTATGTGGTGTTGATTATTGGTGGGTGTGTCTCCACGCCCAGCATTATATGTGGTTACCGGGGATCGAACTCAGGACCTTGTGCTTGTGAGGCAGGCGCCGGAACCACTGAGCTAACCCTCCGGCCCCAGACACATTATTTTGAGAAATATCTAGCATCCTTGATAACAAACTCCACTTCCATCCTCCCTAAGTATCTGAAGGCTGTGTTCTTCGGGCCTGTATTCCTAGGGAATGGCCACCCTCTCCCAGGAAGACTGAAGCCAATATGTCTGGTGCCAAGAATTATCTATACCAAAGTTTGTTGCCCTAAGATTCAGTTCAAGGTCTGTTTTCCTAGCCTGCTTAGCACAGAAGTTTTTCTATACAAGGCCTGTTAACTCTTTCATTTACCTTTCTCCTTCAGAAATAAAAGCAGCTAAGAGGCATATGAAGAAATGTTCTATGTCACTAGTCATTCAAGAGATGCAGATGAAAACAACCCTGAGATTTCACCTCACTC
This sequence comes from Thryonomys swinderianus, assembly GCA_004025085.1. NCBI lineage: Eukaryota > Metazoa > Chordata > Mammalia > Rodentia > Thryonomyidae > Thryonomys > Thryonomys swinderianus. Next base: position 72,946 of record PVIC010001708.1, on the reverse strand, counting down.
CACAAAGAATGGCTGCTATCTCACAATTAACCAGCAACAAATGCTGAAGATATATAAAAGAGTTCTGAAGTATATGATAGATACTATGAAATAGAAAATATTCAAACGGTAAAGGGGCATAGGAATATATAACATGGGGAAAAATGTGATGGTAAAAAAAGGAAATAAAGCTTATGTATATATGGGGTGAGGGGTTGTAGGGAGGGCAGGGGAATGAGAAAAATGAGAATTAAATCGTGTCATATATTGGTACAAATTTTCTATGTCAATTGTGATCATAGTGTACCAATAAAATAATTGAAAAACAAAACCTATCTATGTTTAAACTTCTACCTTTATTTTTTACATCTCTTGGTCCTAACTTATGTCCTCTGTATCTAAAAATCATATCTAATGTCTGGTCCACTAATTCTTTCCTAGCTGGATGTAAGCTCTGCTACTCCACTAATTTTTAATTTCACTTATTATTATTTTCATTTGTAAGAACTGGATTTGGATCTCTAAAAATGTTTCTTATTCTCCATATTTTAAATCACTCATTTCTTTAAAAATATGTTTCTAGTAATTCCAAAATAATTAAGTACCATAAACCTGATTTTCCACACTTTCTGTTGTCTTTTGCTATTATAAGCTCCTGCATCATCGATATGCACATTTTATTTACTCATTCATTTCCAAAAGCTTGGTATAGACACAAACACATCTAGATCAATCCACTAAAATAAAAAGACCAAAAAATAAACTTGCATCTACATAGATAAAATGTTTCATAAGTGTACCAAGACAACTTACTGGGTGCATGGTCTTTGCAACAAATACTGCCAGATACCTACGTGAAAAGAATGATTTTAAACCCTTACTCTATGTGCAAAATTAACAGAAAAGAGATCAAAAGACTAAATATAAGAACTAAACACCTGTTGGGAAAAACAGGAGTTATTTGGAGATAAGATTCTTAGGACATGATTAGGTCTTGACATATGGTACCTTTAGGAATGGGATTAGTGGCCTTATTTTGAAAATACCCCAGGGACCTCCTTTCACTTTGTCAGGACACAGCAGAAAGATAGCTGTCTATGAACTAGGAAAGAGTCCCATGCCAAATTGCCAATCTGGCAGTAATTTGATCTGAATATATATGCTATACAATGGTTTACAAATCAATACTTTGTAAACACATTTAAAAAAAGTTCAAGTTCACAGTAGTGACTTATGAGGTCCTATCCTTTATTTTCTCAAGGTTTTTATTTTATTTATTTATTTTTAAAACAAGGTTTAGCTATAGATGAGAAACTTGGGAGAGCATCTAGAATGCCTAAAGCCAGGTCAGTGATGAGCATAACGTTTTTTAATTTTTCAACTTCATCTGCAATCTGATACACAGAAAGCGGATGTGAAAAGTGTTTTTAGGTTACCTTTATTCTATTTCTATTAAATTGTAAGAAAACTGGAAAGAGAAGAGCAAAAGACATATGGTAGTTTTATTATGCTTTTAATTTTACCTAAAATTGCCATCAGCACTTATCAGATCATTTTTCATTTCTTTTCAATACATCTTGTTTACTTTGCCAATGACAAATTTCAGAATCTTTTAGAAGAGTGCCACATGGAGACTAGCAAATCCTTTTGGAGGTGAGTGTTACACTGAGTTCTGTTTTCTGGGAGGCATTGCTCTATTATGATTAAGAGACAAATACATATAACTATTACACTGTAATTCCACTGTTACTGGGATTCACTACCAGGAAGTAAGGAATGTTAAAAAAATTCAAAACAAAACTCCCAAGAGAATATCCTTACTTTGCTGATACTTGTTTTACTTATATTTAAAATATTTAGCCAAATGAAAACTGTATCCTTAAAAATCAGTATTCTTATCAACTATTTCCTGAGAAACGTTACACCAAATGAGAATGCTCTGTATCTCTTAGAAATCTTTAGTAAAATTGTACTAATATGAACTCTGTATTACCTTGGGGTAAATGCAGCAAATGGAATAATACTAAACAACATTTTTCTCAGATTTGATGACTTTATTAAGTAAATGAAAAAGTTTCCTCTATTACAGGCATGAGCCACCACACCTGTCACTGTGCTATGTGGTACTGATTGCTGGTGGGCGTGAATCACCACACCTGGTATTTTTGTATGTAGTTACTGGGGATAGAACAGGGACCTTGTGCTTGCTAGGCAGGCGCTGGAACCACTGAGCTAAATCTCCAGCCTGCCAATTTTTTACTTCTTCTTCAAACTGTCTTTATAAAATTATATTTAAAAAATCGCAAATATCTATGACAGTGGTGTTGAACCTATACCATGCATATCACAGCTGGCAGTTTGTTATCACTCAATCTCTAGAAGGTTTGCCATAACTGATCTATGATATAGTAGGAAAGGATTCTATATAAGAGGTCAGCAGACATAGGTTTCTTGTCCTAACTCTGGCACTCACTAAGTGCGTATCTGCTCTTAAGTATTACTCTCATTGTGTTTCAGTGAAGCTTAAAGTTATACTGTAAGCTGTCATTTTGTTCCTCCTATACCCATCCTTCTGTCTCATACTTTCAGGCCATATTTATTCACATTTTCTCTATAGTTCCACATACAGGCATATCAGAAACTGCACATTATGTGCAATTTGATACCTTAATAGTTTCATAAATAAAAACCCTTACTTGCAAATGACAGAAATTAATTTCTTCCATGACTGTGGCACTTTTTAAATGTCAACAGTGGGTTCACTTTCCATCATCTGAGAGTGAATTTCATTTTTACAATAAACAAATAATTTTTTTTGCGGTACCAGGGATCAAGCTCAGGCCCTTGTGCCTTCAAGGTAGACACAGTACTATTTGAATTAAATCCCTGGCACAATCAGTCAAATATTTTTAAATAACCTGATTACTAGGTAGGTGACCAAATGTGGTAATACCACTTTTGACTATGAAATGTAAAAATAAAAAAGGGTCTGGCTACAAAGTAACTTACTTTCTTAGCTGGGGTGCCAGTGCACATCTGTAATTACAGCACACAGTGTCCAGATGCAGAAGGAGGCATTTACACAAAGTATGTTAAAAAAAGAAAACAACAGAGTACTATAAGTAGTACTAAGCAAAGCCATTACATGAAATACTTACCAGTCTTCAGTGGTACCTAGTATTAGACGATTATGATCAGGACTCAGTCTGTACATGAAAAATGATAAAGGAGTATCTATAAAAAGACAGAAATATATAGAAAATTATGGCAAGAAGTGTCCCCAAAATTATCTTTACTGTCCCTTATGCTTTTATTAATTCCTGATTTCTGCCTTTTTGTTTCTTTTTGGGGAAGTAGAAGAGGACTTTTCTCTGTGTCTCCGTTCCTTCTTTCTTCCACCCTTCATTTTTTCTTCTTCTACCCTTCTTTTCTCAGTATGTTTTTCTTTTACTTCTCTTTAGTATATTCTCTGCCAGAGTTCCACTATCAGATCACTGATCTTATGCAATCATTAGTAGGGAAAACAATATTGTGACATAGCAGATGGGCTTGCATTAGTGTTTAAATTTACACATAGCAAAAAACATGGTGCTACACATAGCATTAAATACCAAATAACACTGCTACTTTATACTAAAAATTTAATTAATAATCATTTTAACACTTGTGATATATGCTATATATGATGTAACTGAGTGGTAGCAAACCTATGGGTCACATCTAGCTGTTATCCTTGAAAGCTCTATGAGGTTCTCTAACACTGGCATAGGTACCTTACATACAGAATCTCATTTTATATTCACAGACCGGTGATACTCTTATTTTAAAATGGGCAAACAAAGTTTAAGAAACTTGCCTAAGGTTACCCAGCTGCTAAGGCAGCTTTCCAGTCTGGGCTTGATGTCTAAGTTTGAATTTTAAACCACTACGCTAACCTGTTATTAAGTTTCTTTCTAGGGGCATCTTAACTTTGAGTGTATGTAGCATGGAAACAATAAGAACTGTAATTAGTAGAAAACTTAATGATCACCTCTTATGAAGCTAGATAATTTTAAACTCAGGTTTTAGTGTCCAGTTATTAGTAATGACTACATGGCAAAATATACTGTGTACTAATTTAGGTATTTTTAAAGAACTATCTTCATTAGTGAAGCATTCAGCAAAATTTGAGACTTACTCCAAATTCTAGTTTTTCCCTCTCTTCTCCAAGTTAGGCATTCAGAAAATCAAAATATATCAATGTAGACATTATATATAAATTTTTCAAATTATCACTACTAAAGTAAATGATATAAACAAAAATTTACCTGGTTATACTCAAATGCTTTAACAAAATCACTGCCCGCAAAAATCAAGGAAAGTACTATAAAAGAAAGTATAAAGAAATAACTAAGGCAAATACAGCAATAAAATGTCAGAGTAATAGGATGAAAGGCTGGTATATAAAAAAAAATCAAATAATTTAAAACTAGAAATTTTGAGCAAATGGAGAGTGATCATCCATGCCTCAATGGAATTCACAGGTGATAAATAATTGTGTAAATTATATGGGTGATACATACATTCAGATACAGATGCTTTCCCTCTCTCAATCCTTCACATTTCCCTTTTCAATTTGTACCTAGAAGAATGGCAGTTGCCACAGAGAAAAGTGGCTGCTGTGCAACCAACAATGTCTTAACCCAAGAATACACCACTACAACATCCACAAGGGTGTAGTGAAGTGGGTTTCATAAATATGCCTGTCCCTCAGGCACTGAGCAATCAAGAGATTTATCAAGAAGGGAATGGATACTCCATATATGTACACTGATACCATACCCAAGTTGTCTGGGTGAAAGGAATGGAGAAAGTTCCATGCTGTATTCATGGGTGGGTCCAGAAAACATAATGAGAATGAAGATTCTCCAAACAACCTCTATACTTGAGTAATCTATATTACCTGATATTTAAAAAAAACTGCAATGTGGATAATTGTAAAATTATAAAATTGCAAAAAAGAAAAACTGAAAACTCTACCATAGGTGCAGTTATAGTAAGCTAAAGGACAGTCTTAAATTTAGTATTAATAAGAATCTGAAACAAAGCTGTAAACACAACTGGCATGTATAAGAAGAATCCAAAGGTTATCAACTATCTTTTAACTTGGTCATGTAAGTTGCTCCAGGAAGGATGCTGACACTAGAGACTTGCACAAATCTGTTTCAGACGTTCTGGATTAACAAGAGAATAGCAAACCAAACTCCTGGAAAAGGAAAAACAAGAGCGACACTAACCACAGGTTTTAACAAAAAAATGTACTGGTTTGGTAAGCCTGTAAACAAATTCATGGGAGATATTTCATTTAAAAAACAACTTAAAACTGTCAATATGTCCCCCCCCCCACTGGAAGCTATCTAGTAGAGGAACTAAAAATTTAATTTGTAGGTGATTTAATCTACCTAGGGAGATAAATGGAAGTATGGTTGAAAAGATTTAAAGTTTCAAATAGATATAAAAGTTCTGTATTTGTGGTGGTTAATCTTCTTTTTGTTGTTCTGGGGATTGAACCCAGTTCCTTCACACTAAGATACATCCCCAGACTCTGTCAAAACGTTTTTTGTTTTTTTTTTTGTTTTGTTTTGAGACAGGGTCTCGCTTTGCAGTTCAGGCTGGCCCTGAGCTCACTATGTAGCCCCGGCAAGCCTCAAACTCAGCAATCCTCCTGTCTCTGCCTCCTGAGTGCTGGGATTACAGACGTGAGCCACCACGCCCGGCCCTTTTTGTTTTTGTTTTTTGAGACAGGGTCTCGATTTGCAGTTCAGGCTGGCCCTGAGCTCACTATGTAGCCCAGGCAAGCCTCAAACTCAGCAATCCTCCTGTCTCTGCCTCCCGAGTCTGGGATTACAGGCGTGAACCACCACGCCCAGCACCGTCAAAACGTTTTTGAGAAAGGGTTTTGCCAAATTACTAAACTGCCCACATTGGCCTCAAGCTTGTGATTCTCCTGCCTCCTAAGAGTATGAGGGTTAATACTGCCTGTCTAGTTGATAAACTTGAGATAGTTTAAAGATTACTAAAGCACAATCTGAGTATGCCTAGGTGGGTCATGGGATCATGATCTAGGGGACTGAATCTAGTCCTTCTCCTAGCTTTCTTTCTCACCATGATCTTTCTACCTTGGAGCCAGCTGATCATGGACTGAGACTTCTAAAACTGTAGCCAAAACAAACCTCTCTTTTAAGTTAGAGGTATCAAGTATTTTGTTCCAGCATTGGAAACTACCTAATATAGTACTGATTTGTATGTTTCAAAGTTTCCTCCTGTTTAACAAAGAAAAACGGCTTATAAAAGTTTGGGGAGGGGCTGGAGGGTTAGCTCAGTGGTTCCAGCGCCTGTCTCCCACGTGCAAGGTCCTGAGTTCGATGCCGGTAACCACATAGAATGCTGGGCGTGGTGACTCACGCCCACCACCAATCAATACCACATACCACAGTGCCGGGTGTGATGGTTCACGCCTGTCATCCCAGCACTTGGGAGGTACAGACAGGCGGATTGCTGAGTTCCAGGCTTGCCTGGGCTACACAGTGAGCTCAGAGCCAGTCTGAACTACAAAGTGAGACCCTGTCTCAAAAAAAAAAAAAAAAAAAGTTTGGGGAGAAAACCATTTCATTTCTTTTAAACCTATTTCAGGAGATTCTAAGGATCTGTTGGGTAGTGATAATTCAAATGTGCCTACAGAGGAAGAAACCAAGGAGTCAAATCTATAAAAACTGTGTTTACCTGTGAGAAAAAAATCCAAATGTCAAGTTTTTATTTTTTGAAAAATTATATGGGAGAACAGAAATAGAAAACAATATAAACTTAAGATGAACAAGCAACTTATGTAGAGATTAAAATTACAATGGAAAAAATTAAGTGAGCTCAAGATGAGGAAGTGCAGAGAAGTAGAGAAATGAAGTTGTCATTGGTAGTAGGGTAAAGAATCGATACCATTCAAGTTCAACCTTTAGAGTTTTTGATCTAATTTTAAAGAAAAATTGGGAGTTGAAAGCAAAAGATCTTAAGAGACATCTCTGGAGTATGAAAAGGCAGAATTAAAAAAAAATACTGACTATGCAAGCAGTAGGACCTGACAAGATCATTAATGAAGTAATCTGACTTCTGGTTGAGGTAAAGGTCACAGTTCTCAAACCGTGCTGTCTAGTCTAACAGCATTGGCATCACCTGGTAAGTTGTTGGCTATCTCCTCTTAAGGCAGCACTGTGGAATCTGTGGGTTGGGCCTAGCAGTTTGTGTCTGAAAAATTCTTCAGGTGCTTGTGATTGAAGTTTGAGATCCACCTGTCTAAGACAATTCTTTTTTTTTTTTTTTTTTTTGAGACAGGGTCTCGCTTTACAGTTCAGGCTAGCTCTGAGCTCACTATGTAGCCCAGGCAAGCCTCGAACTCAGCAATCCTCCTGTCTCTGCCTCCCCAGTGGTGGGATTATAGGCGTGAGCCACCATGCCCGGCACTGTGGTATGTGGTGCTGATTGCTGGTTGATTGCTGGTTGGCGTGAGTCACCATGCCCAGAAATGTATGTGGTTACTGGGGATCGAATCCAGGACCTTGTGCTTGTGAGGTAGGCGCTGGAACCACTTAGCTAACCCTCCGGCTCCTCTAAGACAATTCTTTAGCTTTTTTTATCAGTAGTTTATTTCAGTCAGTATCATTATTAAGAAAAAGAAATGTTCTTAATTTATAAATTCACTTCAATGTTCCCACACAAGAAAAGAGAGAAAATTAGAAGACATGGTTTTTTGTTTTCTATGGGGTGGGGAACAGGTAGGGTGGAGGAGGTAAGTATGCATTTGTGGTAGTTAACTATAAAAAACACTCAACTAAATTGGATCAGCATAGTTCTAGATATAGTTGAGGGGATTTACAGAAGACAGAAGATCCTCCTTGGGGAGGCTTGTGACCTGAATGGAGTAAAAGGGAACAAAGAAGGAAGGCTCATTTCTGTTTCTTTGGAAGAGCTTCAGTCTTGACCCTCACCTTGGACATTATCTCTTGGTTTACAGCACAGAATCTTCAGCCTTCCATTGCAGATCCTTCAGCCGCCTGATACTGACTTACATGAAACACTAATGAGTTCCAGGCCTTCAACAAGATCCTCCAGTATGCAATAACCCTTTGTATTCTTCCATACCTAACTTTGTAGACAGCAATTATAAGCCTATCTTGTAAATCCATATTTGCATATCTGTTTCTCTAGTAAGCATTGATGGATACACAGATTTTAGTACCAAACAAGTAGGGTTGTTGCTGGTATATTATTTGGCCATGTGGTTCAAGAGCCTTTGGACGGCTCATGGAAACAGTCTGGGAAGGTTTGGAGATGCTGGCTGGAGGTGGATTCCTGGAATGCTGATGGGAGATTCTGATCAGAGCTCAGAAAACCACAATGCTGACAGAAATGCTTCCAGTAAACATGAACTAAGGAGGTTTCAGTTAGGAAGAAGGACTGCATTGTTTGTTGGACTCCAGACCATGTGTATACTTTAGCAAAAAGTTTCCCTGCATTTTATTCTTTTCTAGAGATTCTGCTTGAGACAGATTTCTACCAGACTAATCTGTTAAATTTCAAGGCGGTCTAATGTAAAGGCAATGGTATAGCTAGCAATGAGGACTGAGTCAAACCTACACTGAATATCAAGAGAAAGCAGCCCATTAGAATGATATAAAAAGTTGCTCCAACTGGAAGTAGATCTTGGCATAATCCATGTGGTGCTGGTTTTAGGCACATGAAGAATCCAAGAGTTGTACAGTCAGGAAGGCTTCCACTCCAGACCTCAGAAGGCAGTGTGGCCCTGAGGAGTTAGTGGGTAAAACTGTGAGTGTGAAGGCAAAGGTGCAGTGGAGATCCTAAAGGGTTAGAGAAGCCAGAACATGTATCATCTGAGGAAAACTATAAGGAGGGAGCAGAACTGGTTCAAGGGAGAAGCCATAAGAGTAACAACCACTAGCTCTGCCAATGAGGGGGGAGCCACCTAAACCCTTTGGACTTTACATTTGGCCACAAGGCACAACAAAAGGTAGACATGGAACTACAAGACTACTGTTTGCCCTGTTGGATTTTGGACTTGCTTCATTCAATTCCATTTCATTTATACTTTTTAGAATGGGAAAGTTTATCTTGTGTCATTGTATGTTGGAAGTGTATAACTTTCTTTTTGTTTATATAGGGGTTCATAGTTGAAAGTTTACCTTATAGCTCAGAGACTCTGGACTTGTACTTTTCAGTGGTGCTGAAACTGTTAGGACTTTGGCAACTCTTAGAGATGGACTAAATGCATTTTGCATAAAGCGATATGTAGTCTTTTAGGTCCAGGGGTGGAATGTTACAGTTTGTATGTAAATGTTCCTCCAAAGCCTCTCACACTTATAGGTGGGGAGTTTTGAAGGTGGTTTATTTGAGTATGTGAATGTAGATTAAGTATATAACTCTGGGATTAATGGTGTGGGCAAAAGAAACTCCATTTTGGGTATAGGTGGCACCAATCAACATACTTATAGCCTGGATGGATTATAAAGGGACAGAAATAAGGCAGGTTTGTCGCTGCTTCTGCTTGCTGCCTTCCAGTCTGATCTGGTATAAACTTTTTCTTCTCTGTGAGGCCCCTCTGCTCTGCTGCTCTGTCTTGGAGCCAGCTGACTAGAAACCGAAATTTCCAAAAAGAGTGGGCTGAAAAGAAAGCTTTCCTCCTTTAACTTTCAGAGTTTAGTTTTTTGTCTCAGCAATGAGAAAAGTAACTAAAACAGCATAATTTCTTTAAAAATTATTTACCAAGCAGCCGCCTGTTCTAGGCATGCTGCAGAAAGATACAGGAGAAGAAAAGAACTGTGAAGCCCAAGAATTTTTTTTTGAATACCATTTGACTGGTACTAACAATGCAGGGTACCTATTCCTAGTATACACAATGCAGTAATACATGGGTAATAAATATTTATACTGAAGCAACAGACTAGCAAAGCAAAAATCTATGGTTCATTCTAATTCCATGATTTTGTTGTTATTCAACCCATACTGTATGTATTGTTTCTCTAAAAACCTACACCAGGCTCTCCTTAAGGTTTAAGAAAAATCCTTTATCTAATTATATACAGTCAAATTAAAAGTAATTTATGTGCTTAAATGGCTATCCCAAGAGTTTGGGTGATGGAAAGAGTACTTCTAGCCCACTTTTCATCAGGGGAATAATTAAAGTTAAGGGGTCCCCAAGGGTTAGAACTCCCTGGTTTCTTTCCCTTCAGAGCCTAGAAGCTGTAGTAAAAATAGATCATGTTCCATGAAGAAACAGAAATCATTCTGGCTAAAAGAAAGATGAGAGAACAGCTAAGATCTTCATCAAACCAATCTTCCACTTAACCTTCTCCAATGATGAGTTCTGTCTCGATCTTCTGAAGTAGAAACACTTTACAATGAAGCAAACTACCAAAGGATAACTTGCACCATGTTCCAAAAGAAAGACAAATACCTGTATAACTTATCTTTCTAACATATCAGCATTTTTAAAGTCACTCTATTCTCTATTAAGAATAGTGAAAACCAAAAGAGAACCTAAAAAAGTAGCCATTTTTCCAGTTTAAAACTCTTGCTTTCTCTATGTAGACATAAACAATTAATTAATCTATAAAGGCCCTAGAAATTACTTTTGCACTGGGGGTATAAGATATATTAGTTCACTGTGTTACCAAATTGTGAAAGATGAACAGATCAAGCAATCAATATGCCCCCAAACAGAGTATACTCCCTACTCAGCAGATGGAAATTATATTTAAAAAGGAGTTGGGAATTATCATAAAAGCATAGGGATAAGATTAGTTACTAATCTATTATGTTATGAGACTTTTTAAAAAACATTAGGGAAATACAAAGGAATAATCAGATGATTAATGATAATGGCACAATTTTCAAGGGAATTAATAACAAAAGCTCTAGGAAGAAGAATACTAGTAACACAAACACCTTATTTAGTCCATGTAGAAAAAGTACTACTTACTTTTCCTAGCAACAAAGCATCTCTGAAGCTGGTAATGTCTAAAAATCTGCACAACTGATTTTGATTAATGTAAAAAATACAGATGATAATTTCTAACTAGGACTGACCAACACAGAATCAACTTTCCTTCCCCCATTGTTTTACTTTCTGGTTAAAATCCAAAAGTACAGTATTCTTCAGAAGTTATTCCTACTATTCAAGATGTTGCTCTTAATCTCAGTAATCTGTTCAAGGTCATAAAATTAAAGCTTCAGGCCAGGGATTTAGGTCAAGTGATACTGCACCTACCTTGGAAGCACAAGGGCCTGAGTTTGATCCCCAGTACCACCAAAAAAAAAAAGTTTCATTCTAAATACCTTAGTATGGGGAAATACAGTGATTAATGATTATTTACATTTTATGTTTTTCTGAAGCTAAAATTGTAAGTTTGTTGCTAAGGTCAACAAGGTAAGCCCCCACCCCCTATTGGGGATGGAACTCAGATCCTTGGACTTGCCAGGCAGGTACAATATGGCTGTGCTACATCTCCAGTCCAGGTAAGCATTTTTTTTAAAGTAAATAATTTTATAATAGTCAATGCTTAGAGAACCACTAATAATGCTATTATAATTCTTGAATAAATATACTGAATTACATATTCTTTTGAGAGGCAGAATATTGATTTTAAAATTTCTAAATTTACAGTTGAAAAGATAACAGGCAATTAACCAATTTTCTTTCACATTAGCAATAAGTTAATGGTATCTATTCTTCCTGAGGTTATCAAGAATGAATTTTTTTTTTTTTGAGACAGGGTCTCGCTTTGTAGTTCAGGCTGGCCCTGAGCTCACTATGTAGCCCAGGCAAGCCTCAAACTCAGCAATCCTCCTGTCTCTGCCTCCCGAGTGCTGGGATTACAGGCGTGAGCCACCACGCCTGGCAAGAATGAATTTTTATATAATTTTTATTTCTGACACACTCATTTTAAGATTCTACCTGACTTTAAAAAGATTTCCCCAAAATTCTTCAGAAGCAGTTCAACAAAGCAGTGTCTGAAATAAACCTGCTGGGGATTACACCAAGTACACTAACTACAGATAAAACTTCAAATAAAGCTGGTACAGAATTCTCAAAAGGAAAGTAACTACAATACTAGTTGTAGCATTCCTGCCAAAGAAATGAACTGGAATCAATTTTTTTGAATCTTGTAATACTATCCTTTCATTAGCCTAAACATTTTACTTTTAGACTGTCACAATATAAGGTGAGCAAAATGAAATAAGCTTTAAGCCTCAGCAACTATGTAACAAGCAAGTAACTTTCTTTTAAAAATGTTTAGGTTGCCAGGCGTGGTGGCTCATGCCTGTAATCCCAGCACTCAGGAGGCAGAAGCAGGAGGAATGTTGAGTTTGAGGCTTGCCTGGGCTACCCAGTGAGCTCAGGGCCAGCCTGAACTACAAAGCGAGACCCTGTCTCCAAAAAAAAGTTTAGCTTAAGTAGTTCAGATTATTTTTACCAGAAAATTATTTAAACTGAGGGCAGCGGTGCACATCTATAATCTCAGTACTCAAGAGGCTGAAGCTGGTGATCAGAGGTTCAAGACCAACCCAGAAAATTTAATAAGATCTTGTCGAAAGTAAAAATAAAAGAAAAAATTATTTGCATAATTTTTGTCATAGATAAGGTAGTATTTTGGTGGTAGATAGTTTGGTAAAGCTAAACCTGGTTCCAAATCCTGTCTCTTCCTAGCTGTGCAATTTTTGACTAGTTACCTAATCTCACTGTCCCTTGTTTTTTTTTTTTTTTTTTTTTTGCTTTTTGAGACAGAGTCTCATTTTGTAGTTCAGGCTGGCCCTGAGCTCACTATGTAGCCCAGGCAAGACTCGAACTCAGCAATCCTCCTGCCTCTGCCTCCCGAGTGCTGGGATTACAGGCATGAGCCACCACGCCCGGCTGTCCCTTGTTTTTATAATATATAAAACAGAAATTAATATGTACTATATTAATTCACTTAATTGACAATTTCTTAACATTAATCAAAAGAAGTTAATTGAACAGATAAAGCAATATCTGATATATAATTGCTATATAAGTGCCATTATTATTAGTACATGCTTAATTCAATAAAAAGGTGTCATTTAATCCTCACAGTGAACATCTAACATCTAATACTGCTTCATTCTTTTTCAAAGTTACATAATTTATTAACCTGTGAGAGCCCCTTCAATTTACCCTTAAGAGGAAGCAATCATAAATGGAGGCCTTCCATTTGTATGAGTTAAAAACCTAAAACTAAAATACTAGGTTGGATTGCAATGGTCTTGAAAGACTGACAGCAGGAAAGTGTCAAATGAATTGATCTTTATTGATAATTTTAATATTTTAAGTATATGAAGAAATCAAGAAACAGAATGATGCTAAGTTTAATTGACAGGAACAGACATGAAAGACACAAAAAAGGATTTTCTAAAGATTGATTTGTGGAACTTTTCTCTAAACTATGTTCTTTTGGTGTTAACTTAGGTTATTTCCTATTCTTTGGCCAAATATGACAATATGTAACTCACTGCTCAGAATTTAAGGAAATATAAAATTTAAAATATTCTAAGATCAAAGGGTTTATAGGCCTTTCTGACAACTACTACCCTATGATAGCAAAGAATTTGTCAACATTATAAAAGCTTTGTCTCTTTTATTTGCTTTATTAATGGCATAAAATTATAGTGCCATTAATCTATACGTATTGAGGATTTGTCCATATTTCTTCACAAATAATTTTTTGCTTATTATTAAGATCTTATATTAAAAAATGAATATGTGAACTTGAAATGTCTCTCTACACACAGCTTTACCTCTCAGCCAGAGATGGAAGAAGGATGCTCTCTCAAAAAAGGGTCCACCATTACAGATGTAACCTAAATGGACTAATGGATGAAGCAAAGGACTGCCAGGTTTGAGTTCTAGTTCTGACATTGTCTAGATATTCTGGTTTTTAAAACTGTTTAAGAACAACCTCTCAATTTTACTACTCCTGAAATTGTTTTGGTAGTAGAAGGGAGTGTGACCTTTAGAAAAATCTGAAGGCATAATTTTTCCCTAACAAAAATTACCCAAATCCAAAACATTTTCACAATTAAAGACCTTTCAAACATTGTGGTTCAAAAAACATTATCTCAAAGTACTTTGGAATGTTGAGTACTTTGAAATTAAGGAGACTGGAAGGCCTGAGAAGCAGTCTCTGACATTTTCCAGCCCTCTGCTTCCACTTCTCTTTTTGCCTCAAAGCAAGTCAGGGAATCCACTTTCTCTTTTCCAAAGTGGGTCATAGTAACTAGAACTCCTTTATACCAGAGCAAGTCATGAAACCTAGAATGGTCACTATTTTCCTTGTCCTTTGTAGACTCTCATTCCAGCAAGGTCCTGCCTTGTAACTGGGAGAAAGGAAAGGCCAAGAAGATTCTCAAGACAGCCCTGTTGGGTTTTCTTTTCTTTGTATATTACCATTATAAAATACTCTTTGCCTAATTACAGTTTTACATAGCTATTTCCCTCCAACATCTTCGTTATATAAAGATTTGATCACACAAAAACATTATGTTTGTCTCGTGTCTTTTAAACTGTGGATCAAGACCTTTATGATGGGTGAGGAAAAATATTACATTGTATTCCTAAAGTCCTACACAAATATTCATGCAAATCCATGTATATTAACCCTCTAGACTACAACAATATTTTCTGCTGATGTAGCATAACTCTCACCAACTTTACAGACTTGCCATTCAATCTGTAAATGTATCTGTGGTAATAAGGTTGTGCTCATAAAAGTGTATAAGATGCAAACTTTTGTCTTCATTTTCACTTCCCCCTTTAAAGTATATAAAAGCATATATCCATACAGTTTTGTATCTTGAGAAATTAGATACTCAAATCAGTGGGTTTCTCTATTGGATTATTGTCCTCTATAATCTTCAAATTTAGTTACAGTAAGATAAACTCAGAAAAACTTTAATCAAAATATATGTTGTGTATCTAGGGCCTACTAGGCACTAACAATGCTATTTGAAATGAAAATTAGGATCAAATAAGGATTTAATTGGCTATATGTATTCAGTCTCACTGATGAAAGCAGTAGCAGCATCTTTGCCAGTCTCAGCTGTTGTAATTAAAGATAGACTCCCCCTAAGAACAGCTATCATTAGTTTCAAAGGGCAGTAATTACAAATGGCTTGTATTATGTAGATTATACATTCCAAGGATATAGAATTACCACCAGACTACAGAGACTACCTTCAGCAGACAATGTTGCTCATTAAAGCAATCACCAAATTCAAATGTGAGTTTAAAATTTTGTGAACTACGCTTATTGCCCAACTTCACCTTACTTTGAAAACTATTTCTAAGAAATTAATTTCAGACTATCTGACTCTCCCACTGAATTACCTTTATAAAATCAATGTATTTTTTTTTTTTTTTGAGACAGGGTCTCACTTTGTAGTTCAGGCTGGTCCTCAGCTCACTATGTAGCCCAGGCAAGCCTCGAACTCAGCAATCCTCCTGTCTCTGCCTCCCGAGTGCTGGGATTACAGGGGTGAGCCACTACGCCCGGCTAAAATCAATGTATTTTAAAGGAAAACCAGATCACCTCAGTGACAGTGAACCTGCACTACATGTGCTGCAGTGGACTGTTTGTTACTGAAAGCTCCAAAAGTTTCTTTATCATTGCCTTACAATATCTCCTTCTCCATGCCCCTGGACTGGAGGTTGAACCCAGGAGCTTTGCACTGAGCTATAGTCACAGGTTACTTTTTATTTTGAGAGAGGGTCTTTTGCTAAGTTGTCCAAGTTGAGCTCAATTTTGCTATCCTCCTGCCTCAGCCTATCCAAGTGCTGGGATTATAAGCCTACACTAGCAGGCTGGTAGAGAGCACTGTAAAACACATCAAACCAATGAATAAAACAGTAGTGTTCTGGAAATACTTGTTGAACAATCAAAAATTTCCTCTTAATAAAGATGAGTAACAAAACATAAGGCTATTTTTAAAATTTTTTTATTTTTTTGAGACAGGGTCTCACTTTGTAGTTCAGGCTGGCCCTGAGCTCACTATGGTGCCCAGGCAAGCCGCTGCGAACTCAGCAATCCTCCTGTCTCTGCCTCCCGAGTGCTGGGATTACAGGCGTGAGCCACCACGCCCGGCATTGTGGTATGCGGTGTTGATTGTTGGTGGGCGTGTCTCCACGCCCAGCATTATATGTGGTTACCGGGGATCTAACTCAGGACCTTGCGCTTGCGAGGCAGGCACTGGAACCACTGAGCTAACCCTCCGGCCCAACATAAGGCTATTTTTTCACCTTTGATACAATACAGATTTAGAGGAAAACTTATCTCAACTGCACAATAACATTCAATAATTGGAGAGTTATCAGAGTTCATCAAACTGAATAGGCTATGTGGGTACTGCAAGTGTCCTAAATTATTCATGAAGATAAGAGTATTCTGAAATAACAAGAAAAATAGGAACACAGAAAAAACAGATAAATTTACCAAAACTCTAAATTGCCAATTTTTTCTTGAGACAGGGTCTCGCTGTGTAGTTCAGGCTAGCCCTGAGCTCACTATGTAGCCCATGCTAGCCTCAAACTCAGCAATTCTTTTGCCTCTGCCTCATGAGTACATGAGCCACCACACCCAGCACTGTATTATGTGCTTACAGGGAACTGAACCAGGGACCTTGCACTTGCTAGGCAGATACCAGAACCACTGAGCTAAATTCCCAGCCCTTAATTGCCAATTTTTTTTTTTTTTTTTGCTTTTTGAGACAGGGTCTCGCTTTGTAGTTCAGGCTGGCCCTGAGCTCACTATGGTGCCCAGGCAAGCTGCTGCGAACTCAGCAATCCTCCTGTCTCTGCCTCCCGAGTGCTGGGATTACAGGCGTGAGCCACCACGTCTGGCATTGTGGTATGCGGTGTTGATTGTTGGTGGGCGTGTCTCCACACCCAGCATTCTATGTGGTTACCGGGGATCGAACTCAGGACCTTGCGCTTGCAAGGCAGGCGCCGGAACCACTGAGCTAACCCTCCGGCCCCCTTAATTGCCAATTTTATAAAAGTAATCTTTGGATATTGTGAAAATAGTGATTACTTTCCCTAATTTAAATACTTTGCAATTCAAGTAATTTGTCATCCTTTAGTAAAATAAAACAATTTTATAAAGTGCCCAAGAAAACTAGCTGGTGTACTGAGAGAAAAAACTAAGCCCAATGTAGTAGTGAAGTATACCTGTAACACTAGGCAGAGGAAGTGAGGCAGCAGGATGGCAAATTACAGGCCAGATTTCAAAACTGCAAAATCATATCTCAAAATAAAAAAGGGCTAGGAATGTAACTTAGTGGGAGAGGGGATTTAAGTTTGATCCCAAGAACCACAAAAACCACAGAAAACTGGTCCTTGGCTTTTGTTTGTTCAATCAGTACTGGAGATCAAACTCAAAGGTCTTTCCCATGCCAGCTAGGCAAGTGATCCAACACTGAGAAACTTCCTCAATACCTAAGCCTCTTGAAATTGAGTAAAAGTAACTATGTTTACTGATGATATAAAACATTTTGATGTATTAAACTATAAAGATAAAATATAGTGAGACATACACTAAACTAAAATTATCACTGACAACTAGCTCTAAAGTTTCAAAACAATGTAATAACTGTGAATGGTGACATATACCTGCAATTCTGGCATTCTGGGAGACTGAAGCAAGGAGGCACTCAAGCCTGAGGCCAGCCCAAACAATTACAAGGTCATGAGACCTTGTCTCAAAAATAAATAGGGATAGAGATGCAGCTCACTGTGAAAGCCCTAGGTTCAATATCCAGTACCACACTATATAAACTAAAAAAAGTAAGCATTTAACATCATCACATTCATCTTTTATTGGTCAATAAGACTTCTATAGTGAATTCTGTAGTTTTTGTACTTCTATTCTTTAATCACTTTTTTTGGGGGGGAGGTTTACTGAGGATCAAGGACCTTGTGCTTGCCAGGCAGGCACAGAGCCACTTAGCTACATCCCTTTAATATACTTTCAACACCAAAAATGTATAGGACTACTCAAACTGTTTAAGACACCTAACATCTTTATGACCAGGTAAGGTCCAAATTTTAAAATAGGTGAGTTGGGCGTGGCGGTTCATGCCTGTAATCCCAGCATTTGGGAGTTAGAGACAAGAGGATTGCTGAGTCTGAGGCTAGCCTGGGCTACATAGTGAGCTCAGGGCTAGCCTGAACTACAGAGGGAGACCCTGTCTCAAAAAAATAAAATAAGGGGCTGGAGGGTTAGCTCAGTGGTTCCAGCGCCTGCCTCGCAAGCGCAAGGTCCTGAGTTCGATCCCCAGAAACCACATACAATGCTGGGCGTGGAGACTCACGCCCACCAGCAATCAATACTACATACCACAGTGCCGGGCGTGGTGGCTCACAGTTGTAATCCCAGCACTCGGGAGGCAGAGACAGGAGGATTGCTGAGTTCGAGGCTTGCCTGGGCTCCATAGTGAGCTGAGAGCCAGCCTGAACTACAAAGCGAGACCCTGTCTCAAAAAAAAAAAAAAAAAAAATTGAGCAATAGCACAAAAACAGGATCTTGATTTTTAATTTTTCTTAAAGGCTTTTAAGTGAACAACAGCAATGAACTGAACATACCAATAAATACTGATTGTACTTCTCCAATTCTCTTAAACAGCTGTTAAAAATATGCTCCTTTCCAAGCAGCAATGATATCTTTTGAATGAAGGCTAAAACGTTTTAACAAGAACCAATTAATTCAAATAACTTTTCAAAAGGTGAATTCAACATTTTCCTTGACGTTTTATTTTTAGTCCCTCTACATACCACACACACAGTTGTCAGAAAGACATCTAAGAATTCAAAAAGCAAATGATAATTTTGTGGCCTTACTACTAAACTTTGAAGCAGTCTACCACGTCAGTCCCGAAAGGAAACGATACGCTCCTACCTTGGGAGAGTTCGCAGTGTACTTAAGAGCCCACATTTTTCCAACTTAAATTGAACTGTGATTCTTCAAAGCCTAGGAGTTACTGTAATCTCAACCTTTCTACTTTCCAAAACATTATTAAACATTTTTCTTCTACACAGTCTCCACAGAGGCCAAGTATCTAAAATCAAACGGTCCAAATGAAAACATTCAACTCCACTCATAGAAAAGAAGGAACTGTTTTAAAGAGCGAGGTGGGGAATGCGGATAGAAAGTGGCTTAATCTAAACCGTCAACGGACTTGATCATACCCACAGCGCTCCAGAATCACGTTTCCATACACTACTACTACTGCTCCAAGAGCAGAACTTGGACCAACGTGCAGCCAACTCTTAAATCCACGGCTCGGCTCTTACAACGGCCAAAACGACCAGACACGCGGCGGCCCCGTCCCCTCGTCCCCGCGCCCCCGCGCTCTTGCCTACCCGTGCTTCGCGGCGGCGCCCGCCAGCGAGGGCAGCGAGGCAGCGGGTGACCGGCACCGGAGGGCATCGTCCGAGCGCAGTGCGAGCACCGGGACTGCTTCGCGGCTTCCGCGCTCGGCCGCGGTCCCGGCGGGCGGGCCCTCCTCGGCGCCACGCCCACTCCCTGGCCGAGCGCGGCGGGGCCGGCGGAGCCCGAGCCGGGTCCCCCGCACGCGCGGCGCTGCCCCGGGCCAACGGGAGCGAAAGCCCGAGGGGCCCCGGCCTGTAATCCCAGCGCTCTGACGGGCGGGGGCACACGGATATCAAGTTCGAGGTCACCGTGGGCCATTGTGCGACCTCTGTCTCAAAAATTCGGCTGGGGGTGTAGCTAAGTGCGAAGGCGTTGGGTCTGCTCCCCAGTACCGCAAAACCCCAAACCAAAACCTGTCCAGCCAGCCAAAAGCAAGTTCCCTCCCCGCCAAGAGACGGCTGCTGAGGCCGGCTCAGGGGCGGCGCCTCCTCTTGGGCTCGGGCTGCCTCAGTGGCTGTGAGGGCTCTGGGAACCTGGGCACTGCACCTTGGAGCTCTGGAACCCAGCGGGGCTCCCCCAGCGCAGGGCACAAGTCCGGAGCGGGAGCTCGAGGCCAGCTCGTCGGAACTGGGCCAGAGCCTGCGCCCTTCCCCCCAAATCTGAGTTTAATGGTTATTCTGCTATTTCCAACTCACAAAACTTGCCAGTTTCTACAATTCCCCTCATGTAACACACTCTTCACAAACCTCAAGCAGCCCGCTTGGTCCAGTCGGCTCCTCAGAGGTACATCCTTAGCGCTCGAAGGAGCTTCGACACGGAACTCCGCAGAAGGTTCGGGAACAAAGCGGAGCATGCGCAGGCGGGAGGAGGCGCACGCGCAGGCGGGAGGTGGCGCACGCGCAGGCGGGAGGTGGCGCACGCGCAGGCGGGAGGTGGCGCACGCGCAGTGGGCCGGGCAAGTCCCCTCGCTCCAGGCCTGGAGAGAAAGAAGCAGTCGCGGAGTTGTCTGAGGGTTCCGGTTAGGTGCTGCGGCTAAGGTCATAATGCTTGTGTCATTCACGTCAGCAGGCACTATGTCATCTCGCAGCATAACAAGGATGTGAGTACAGTA
>PVIC010001708.1:0-52275 GCA_004025085.1 Thryonomys swinderianus | reverse complement strand
ATATTTTTCATATGTAACTCTGATTGCCCCCTCTTGGCGTGAATACTCCCAGATGTCATCAGTACAAATGAAATTCATGTTTTTTGTAGAATTAACAATAACAAGGATTTTAATAAGGTAATAGGGAACTATAATCTAAACATTAAAGATTCACATTTAGATTTGGCAAGGATCTTAGAGATTCTGTTTATTCTGTCTCAGTCTCTGTTGCTCTCACTCTTTGCCTCTTCCATAGAGACAGAATAAAAATAGCTTACGATACTTTGAAAAAAATTGAATCAGACTGATTTTGCCTTGAAAATGTTCAAGCCCTTTAGGGCTTCATGTTTTTTGAGAGATACTACCACTCTATATGTTACTAGATGCTGTGTCCTTCACACAGATTATCTCATATAACCCTCATAACAATTCTGGAAAATGACAGTAATCTTATTTTATAGTTGAAGAATCTGAAACACAGACAAAATCATTTCCTAATAATACACAGACCATGAGTGGAAGAGGAAAATGTCAAACCTATGGACATAGGTGCTACGCCTTACTTTTTTTCCACTGTGCTACACAGAAAGTTAGAAAAGGAAGCAATTTTCTTAACCAACCCTAGAAACTATGGATAATTTGTCAAAATTTTAGATTTTAGCTCTGTTACAGTATTCATATGATCAAGTTATCAACATTTTTTCAATTCATTACTATAGTTTCAAGGCAGTTCAGGGGACATACAAAGTGCAGTTCCACAAATACTTTTTTTTTTTTTTTTTTTTTGCTTTTGAGACAGGGTCTCGCTTTGTATTTCAGGCTGGCCCTGAGCTCACTATGGTGCCCAGGCAAGCCGCCGCGAACTCAGCAATTCTCCTGTCTCTGCCTCCCGAGTGCTGGGATTACAGGCGTGAGCCACCACGTCCGGCATTTCCACAAATACTTTTGAATTAAATCTAAATAGTTGATAGTCTCAGCTGAGCCAGCAATTGTTAATATACTGAGAAGTTTGAAGGTTTCCAGTTTCTTTTTTCTGTAATAATAAAGAATCACTTGAGCAGACATATAACTAAAAGACACATACACCCAATTCCCCAGGGAGAGAGTGTAGTCGTAACTTCTCTGTGACCCAAAAATGACTGTATCTCTCAATACCCTCTTAATGTGACGATTTTGACGTTGGAGAAAATGTGTTAGTTTGCTCTAAATCTAAAGAGCATCTTGAAAGCAAAGAGAAGGAATCTTGGGCTCCTTCAGGGTCAGCACAGTTCAGATGTTTGCGATTGTGAGAGAAGTTCCCACCAAGATCTGAGCATGCTGGTGGCCACTCCCTGAGTGGCCCAGGAGGGTCCCCGTGGAAAGACGGGAGAGTGTGGAGAAGGTGCTCTGGGTGTGGAAGCTCTCCCTGCCCCAGCCGCTTGATAATGGGCCCCCGTGGCCTGGGACACAAGACTTGAGGACAGGTCCTCGCCTCAGGAGGAGGCCCTGCAACTCCCACAGGCAGCTAAAGCCCCGGTGGCTGTGTCCCAAGCATAAGCTGGGCAGAGGGGCAACACGGGAGCTGGACAGTGCAGTGACAGGAGTGGCAGTGGCAGCAACGGGCGCACTGGCTGCTGTGAACAACAACAGACCGGTACTCTACTCGCTGCTCTGTTCTCCGTCCACGTAGTCCTGGGAGCACGGAACTGGCCCTGCGATGGAAGCCCCCCTCCAGCCCTGCACAATTCAGGGTTGGACATGGGTTTTAAGGAGGACTGCCATACGAATCAGTACAAAATGCAACACATATCTTAAAAAATGTTAGGTACGTTCTATGAATTATTTATTGGAAATTCAAATTAATTG
Source organism: Thryonomys swinderianus (assembly GCA_004025085.1). Lineage (NCBI taxonomy): Eukaryota > Metazoa > Chordata > Mammalia > Rodentia > Thryonomyidae > Thryonomys > Thryonomys swinderianus. Next base: position 50,451 of record PVIC010001708.1, on the reverse strand, counting down.
GATGCCTTACTTTAGTCCACCTCAGCTTCAAGATAAAATTATGAGTTCCTTAATCATTTTTCCAGATGGGTTTTCAAACAGGGTTCACACCAGCCAAGAAGCCAAACTAGACCATCAATACTGTTTTCTCCATTTATGCTTAAATGGATGTATCTTGAGGCCATACCCATAAGTGAAATAAATAGGACACAAATGTGTAAATAGTGTATTGCTCTTCTAGTATGACAAACCTGAAGGTGTAAATGAGGTCTAGAGTGTAAGATAGGTTTTGTGAAGTGGTGAAAAATGTCCAAAGGGAAAGGAGGAGTAAGTAAAGAAGGGAAAGAAAAAATTTGATGGTAAAACAAAAAAAATGGAAGCAAAGCTTATGTATACAGGATGGGGCCTGTAGGAGGGCAGATGAACGGGAAAAATGAGAATCAAATACATCATGTACAGGTACAGATTCTCAGTGTTGAATGTGATCATAATGTATATCTAAAATGTATCAATAAAGTCAATAAAGGAAAAAGTAAAATACTATTTTCTCCATAATTTATATTATGTATGTTACTATCATTAGACCGCTCAGCATTTTATATTTCAATCACTGATTTTCTTATGCAGTTCCCCAAATATTCGGTGAGCTCTTTGAGGGCAGACGGTGTGTTCTCTCCACCAGTGTAACCCCGAAGCTCAATGGGAACGGGTGAGTTAATTCGTTTCAATGAATTTGAGCAAATTGTTAATTCATCCACTAGAGGGCAGCTGGGCACACAGTACAAATCGTGGATGGCACTCCCTGTACTAGGGATAAACAGAGCGCGTTTTTACATTTGAAAAAGCCCGTATCTCTAGCTGTTTGGTTAAAAACAGTGCTGCGCCTCACCCACTTCCAAATCTGAACCAATGTATGCTAAATCAAGATAGGTCAATGTAGTAAATTCTTATTGTTCTACTGAAAAGCTCAACCAAAATCTCAAGTAGTTCTCTTTTTTGCAGAATTCTCTTACCTGAAAATATTTTGAGGGACAATCCATTAAGATAATCTGTTTTGAACATTAATAATTTGATATTTTAATACAGAATTCTAAATAATATAGGAATTACCATAACTATTTAATAAAAAAATCATTAAAAATTATTTGAATATGACTTTTTGGTTCGTATCACAAGCTAATTTGCCTATCAGAAGAAACAGAGTTGAAGTAACCATGTTCATATGTGCTCTATACAAAAAAAAGCAATATAATTTCCATGTAGGTGATACATATGTATATATATTATATACATGTATAAAGTCTCAAAAAATAAAAAAACTATCACCATACCCAGTTTGGGTGCTATATTTTATCATTAAGAAAAAGATATATAAAAGCTGGGCATAATGGCTTGTGCCTGTGATCACAGGACTCTGGGAGGCTGAGGGAGGAGAATTGTAAATTTGAGCCCAGTTTGGGCAACTTAGCAACTTAGTGAGTCCCTGTGTCAAAAATGAAAATAGAACAAAAAATGGCTGTGGATATAGGTCAGTGCCAAGGCTCTGCGTTCAATCCCTAGTACTACCTCTTCCCCCCCACAAAAAAGATGCATATAGTAAAATGCAATGATAATCACAAGGGGGTTGTCTGGTGTGATGGAACTGCTATTATGTACCCTGCAAAACAAAAGTCAGTAGTTAAGGTGGTACAACATTCTTGTTACAATGAATTTTTCAGAGAAAACGCAGTCTAAATGTAGGAGACAAAATATATCTGGCAGTTAATAAAATATGTTTCCCCCCCTTGGGTTTAGTGATGTTGCAATATTTGTTAACTTGCTCAAATCTCTGCTTTGTTATACAAGGGCACAATAAAAACAGCCACCAGCTGGAGGAAGATCCTCACTGGAACCTGACCATGCTGGCTTCTGGGTCTGGTGCTTTCAGCCTCCAGTACTCGGAGAAAATAAATTTATATTGTTTGAAGCACTCAGTCTATATTGTATTTTTTTTTTTTTTGAGACAGGGTCTCGCTTTGTAGTTCAGGCTGGCCCTGAGCTCACTACGTAGCCCAGGCAAGCCTCGAACTCAGCAATCCTCCTGTCTCTGCCTCCCGAGTGCTGGGATTACAGGCGTGAGCCATGACGCCCAGCTCTATATTGTATTTTACAGCAGCCTGAGCTGCTCCATTATTCAAACTTAATTTTCTATTCTTAAATAAAAGCCTTCATAATTATGTAAGATTCAGGACACCCAATTCTGGTTCCAATCGTGGAAGTAAGTTATTAGTATGATATTAAGAAACTAAAATGATGTTCAGAGTTTACTTACTTCAAGTCACAAGGCTTAGGGAGTTTGAGTAGATCTGAAATTCTAAAGCCAGTTTAAAGACCAGTTTGACTGTCTCATCTAATGGATTTGGGCTCATTATTTTTAAATCTTGTATTTCTGAGCAATGTAGTTTGGACCTGCAGAACACTGACATGAGCAGTTTCAGATTTAAACTTTAATGTATATACAAAAATAAAGTTTAATTTTTCAACCAAATAATATGGAAGTAACAAATATTGAAAAAGATGTTGAGAATTTGTTGGTTAGAATATAAAATGATGGAGTCTGGGGAATTTCCCAAAATGTTAAATATAGACTTAGCATATAACTCAGTGAAGTTTACTCAGTGTATATATGAGAATTAGAAACATATGGGCTGGGGGTTTAGCTCAGTGGTTCTGGCATCTGCTTCACAAGTCTCAAGTTTGATCCTCGGTAACTACACAGCACAATGCCAGGAGTGGTGGCTCATGCCTGTCATCCCAGCATTCGGGAGGCAGAGACAGGAGGATTGCTCTGAGAGCAAGGCTAGCTTGGGCACCATAGTGAGCTTAGGGTCAGCCTGAACTACAAAGCAAGACCCAGCCTCAAAAACAAACAAACAAAATAGAGGTCTTTTACTTGCTTTGTTAGATACAGATTCAGTTACTTTTTCTAGAATGTTTTAGTCTGCAACTGATTAAATCCATGAATGAAGAGCTCACAGTTACAAAGAGGCAACTGCATATGTGTGTATATGTACAAATGTGTGTATAATTGAATATATTACAGTTTTAATATATTTTATTAATGTCATATATAATAGCACTATATATTACTGCATCTGAAGAAAGGAAAAACCATAATAAAATAAAATAAAATAATTTGGAGCAGGATTGGTGAATGTGCTTGTAATCCCAGAAGTCTGAGAGGGTGAAGTGGAAGGATTGCAAATTCAACCCCAATCCTGGCAACCTAGTGACTCAGTGAGATCCCCTCTCAATATGAAAAAGAACCGTGGTTGTTAAGTTGGTGTGAAGGGCCTGGGTTTAACCCCCAGCACCACAGAAAATTAATTTGGAATTAGAATTACTCAGCTTTTTAATATGACTGTCATCTAATCTAGAAATCTGTGTAGCTCTTTTCCAGTCTAGAGTTCTCTGAGCCTTCTGCAGGATGCCTGCCATTCAAGTCAGAGATTTGATGAAATTCAGGTCTTCTGCAATGACATCAATCTCTGACTTTCCTGTCTGGTAAACCTGTTAAAAATGACAGCGATGTGAATTTTATTTCAATTTAAAAAATTCATCTAACATTGGAAATTTAAAAAACTTATATACCCCTAAGTTCAAATAATACATGAAGTCAAACTCTGTAATACCACACCACAGAAAAGATTATTGTAAAGATGTGGTAATAGAGATAGGTCCATGCCATTTTCTGTATCTGTATTAGTGATTCTGAACCTAGGACAATTTTGCCTCTGGGGACATACGGCAATATCTAGAGATATTTTGGTTGTCACAACCTTGAATGAGATGGAGTAGGTATCTCGTGGGGTACAATAACAAAGACCATATATATATATATGGGGTGGAGGTTGTAGGGAGGACAGGGGAGAATCAAGATGTGTCATATATAGGTAGAAATTCTCAGTGTTGAATGTGATCATAATGTATGCATAAAATGTACCGATAAAATCAACTAAATGAAAAAGTACTGAGATCTGGTGTAGTGGGGCCTCAGATGCAGCTAAACATACTAGAAAGCACAGCATTGACCCACAGTAAAGAATTCTCAGGCTCAAAAGTGTCAGTGCTGAGACTGAGAAATCCTGTTCTGCTTAGTCATACTTTATACTCAGTTTTATAACCATACTTAACAATGTAACTTGGACATTTTCTCATGTCAAACATGGAGTTGTAACTTATATCACTGTTTCTTAATTGAATCAGTTTTAAAGTAGGAATGGGTTTAAATTTTATCTAGTCTCTATTAACAGAAACATGTTTCTTTCCTTGAACCTATTAATAGTATACACTATGAAGAGATTTTCTGTCAAATAATTCTAATTCCCAGCTAAGTCTTTATGTGAATTTCCAGGAATTGCTCCTTTCCTAACTGACCATTTTTTGTTCTAGTTTACATCCTTTGCATATTCTTTACGTTTTCCAGTCTTTCTGAGGCCAATGATTAGAAGATTTTTTGGGAGCTCTTCTCTTCATAAAATGTCCTTTTCTTTTAGATGTGATTGTTTTGCTTGTTTCTCTTAAAGCTCATTTTCATGCTCTTACTGTGAGTGTCTTGGGACTCAGATTTGTTCGTGCATACATTTCGGTCACAGGCTCTGCAGCAGGCCTGGGTTACCCCTAACGTTCTAGAGATCTGTTGATGACAGTTTTTCCCATGACCAGGCAGTGAGATTGGTTCTGCCTGAGAGTGGTCAGGGGTGTGCTGACAGTGAGTGAGCATAGGCCACACAGGTGGGGAAAAATAAACCCAGTGAAACTGCAGAATGACAGACTTAAATGTAGACACACAGTACATAGTGCACGCCACTCTGATTTGCTTCATATCATTTTTCCCTTCTGTCTACTGTGGAATTCTACAGCTCCATTGGCTTTTACGTCTTTTCCCTCTAGAACTCTAGTGTCCTGCCTGTTGGTCTTCCAATTTACTTAGAAATGTGCTGTCATCATAACTAATTTAGGTTCAAATGTCTCAACCAGTATTCTGTACACAAGCAGCACAATTAATTATCCTATTTCAAGACTCATTCCAACTCCAGCTCACTGTGATCTTGGAGTTCTTAGAATTCACTGAGGCTGGTGTTCATCTGTGCAGCAAACTTTCTTCTGAGCTGCACATTTCTCTGATATGGTTTCTCCATTAGGCAAAGAGCTCCTTTTCACCTATTCTCTGTCACTTCAATGAAATTCTGACAGATATGAGAGATAAACACATTTTTATAGACCACCATCTTGAACAAGTTAATATGCAAATTTTAAAATTTAAAACATATTGTCAAAATCATCCTTCCAAAATAAAATTTACACAAGTTTACACTTCTGTTAAGTTTACACTTCTGTTTACACTTCTGTTAATAGCAGATAGGAGTGCCAGTTTTCCCATTCTCATGCCAGCTCTGGGAAAAATCCCCTAAATTTTTCTTTGTTTCATAGATTTAAAAATTTTTATTTTTATTTCTATATCTTTGTTACTGAAATTAAGGATCTTTATATAGTACGATAACTTTTTTGTCTCTGTACCTGTAAGTTTTCTCTCATTGATTTTTCTATTGAAGTGTTTGTTCATCTTTATCAATTTGAGAAATACTTGTATGTAGTAAGTGTATAATTATATTTCTGCCATATGCTGTATGTTTTTTGCAGTTTGTCATTTGTATATTAATTTATTTATGCATATTTTGCTCTAGAGTTTAAAAATAAGGTTTGTAGTCAAACCTGTCAATACTTTTCCTTTATGGACTCTGTTTTTAGTGTAATACTTACAACAATCTTTTATCTTTCCTTTTGATTCTTATTCTGTTTTTTGAGATAAGTGATTAATTTCCAATTTTTCTTGTTCAGAAATATATTTATATCTTTAAAATTTTCTCTGAATGTTGTTTTAGCTATATCTCTAAAATTTTGACAGTGGATTGCTATTCTAAATATGTAATTTTGATTTCTCTATTATCTAAGAAATATTTAAAGGTTTCATTTAATATTTTTATGTAATTATTTTTCTAAAATTTATTTTTTGCTGCTACCAGATTTTAAAATTATTTCGACTAAGAATTTTTGCTTCATAGAACTCATTCATTAACAACACAGTCCTTTAATCTCTATGCAGTTGTATTATTCTGAAAATATATCTTTAATTATTGGAGAGGAGATTATTCACACCTGTCATTTTCTCATTTTATAGATCAGCTCTTTCCCAACCTCATCTAAACTACTGTAGAGTTTATTTTTTGCCTCCCTTCTTTAAGAAGAATTTTGCCCCATTTCTAGAAACATGTGATTAATTTTTTTGAGGTTAATAGCAAGTAGTATTTTTGTTTTACTTTTTATTTTCCAGTAGAACTCAAGAATAAACCCAGAGCATTCATACTGAGCAACATCCCCATCCCTTTTAAAAAATTGTTAAGTTTTGAGACAGGATCTTGCTAAATTGTTAAAGGCTGTGTTTGAACTTGCACTTTTTCTGCCTTGGTCCCTTAGAGTGTTGGGAATATTTTGAGCAGATGTAAAATGTGATTATTAATTCAGTCTATAGTTAGATGAGAGATTCTATAGAACTAGAGTCAAATTTGCAAGGCAGTATAGGCTCGGCAGTAAAAATGAGATAGCATCAATGGGAGGATGGAAAGAACTCCAGAGTAATAGATGAACAGACATTTTGTAAGAGATTCAAGAGATATGAAATATCCAACATATTTTTCTCAGGACACTTCTAAAACCAGAAAACTAGTGCTTTAAGACACAACAGATACCATATTCCGTTATGTAGGCTAACAGCAAGAGCAACCACCAACCACTGGAATCAATAGTGCTAAAAAGTAACCAAAGGTAGAGTCATGAATGTGGAACAAAATGCCAGCATTCTTATCTCTTAGGGAGTCTCAAAGGTATAAAATAATAAATGTGATCATATCAAGCCCAGTATTCACGGGTTAGAAATTTTTTCAATGCCTTCTTCTAAAATTAGAATCAACGCTAATGACCAAGTAACTCTTGGTTTATGGTTGTGAGTTAGTGAGAGAAAGAAGGGTACTAGGCATAATCTCACATAACACTTAAAAAACTCATTTATCCTAGTATAAGTCACCATCTATAAATGCTGATGTAGAGAGTATCATTTCTATTAAAAATACTTAAGTATTCAACATGGCACTGTGGTGTATCCTGTAATTTTTGCTTCTCAGGAGGCTTAGGTAGGAAAATCGCTGGAGCCTAGGAGTTCACAGCTAGGCTGGGCAACACGGCAAGACTGTCTCAAAAAAATCCTTAATTCATACATTGAAATTAATAGAACTGATAAATTTATCTTACAATTACACCAAAATATAAATATTGATGTATTTCCCACTTTGCTGAGTGAAATCTAGATTATTTCTGTGCACATGTGGATAAATATCAATGGAAATTCCAGAGACTAACACACTGCAAATCTTCAATAAAAATTTTGAATTAATGATTACATAAGTGAATGTCACTGTAATTTGTGAGAGAAAAAAGTGAGATGCAGAGAACTAAACAGTCATTAAAAGAGAAATAGAAATATAATGCATTTAATTAGGTAATGCTGTTTGATTATGAAAAAAAAAACAAGACAGACACTTTTTTTTTTTTATGAGACTGGGTCTTGCTTTGTAGTTCAGGCTGGCCCTGAACTCACTATGTAGCCCAGGCAAGCCTCGAACTCGGCAATCCTCCTACCTCTCCTCCTGAGTGCTGGGATGACAGGTGTGAGCCTCCACGCCCAGCTCTGTGGTATGTGGTATTGATTATTGGTGGGCATGAGTCACCATGCCCAGCATTGTATGTGGTTACCAGGGATTGAACTCAGGACCTTGCGCTTGTGAGGCAGGTGCAGGAACCACTGAGCTAAATCTCTGGCTCCATACAGACACTTTTGTAGTTGCTCACACTGGAGGATGTTTATATTTTAAAAGCTAGAAATGTAAAGAACAGTACCTATTATGCAGCTTCAACAATTATCAATATTCTGTGATTCTCATTTCATCTGCCACCTTTTTTTCTTGATATATTTCTTGATATATTTTTCTTGATATATTTCAAGAGTGAAACATATAGTATAACCCTATTTTAAAAGCATGTTCTCTGTGTATGTGTGTATATGACTGTGTACATATGTGTGCTTAGTGAAAGGTCCAGAAGAAAATACATCAGACTGTTCATAGTGATTACTCAGGTGTACGGAATTAGGCAGGTAAAGATAGAGTAGATAGATGAAACTTAATTTTTTTTCTGGTGCTGGTACTGGGGATTAAACCAAGGGAGTGATGGGGTACCTTTTAAAAATGGTCTGCTCTTTTAAAAATAAATTAACTAATTTTAAATTTTGAGACAGATCTTGCTGGGTTACCTAGGCTGGCCTCAAACTTGGATCTTCTTGTCTTAGCCTCTAAGTAGGGCTGGTCGGTTATATCACCATGCATAGCCAGATTTTAATTTTTAAAATTTAATGTTCTTAAGTTACTGATTTTTTTTTTTAGTAATAGCTTTTGTAAGTGCAGGGAAGGCAAAACTTTACTTCTATCCTCTTAGGATCTTTGACTGGGTCCAAAAGTTAAGTTGACTATATTAGTCTACTTTCTAATCACTGGGACACAAAATCTGATACCTATAATTTGAAGGAGGAGAGTTTTAATTTGGATTATAGTTGAGGGGATCCAGTCCATGGCCAGCTGGCTCCAAGACAGAACATCATGGCAGACATGAGCAATAGAGCGAAGATGCTTTGTTCACGGTAGCTTGGAAGCAAAGTAAGGGAATGGTGTCAAAGACAAAGGGATAGAGGCCAGACACAGACCTCAAGGTTACACCTCCACAAGCCACCCAGACACGTATGAGTGTACTTTACCAATCCCCTGGGTGGTCGCAAAGCCGGTCAAGTTTACAATCTGCCATAAATATCACAATGACGTGAAAGAGATCAATAGGAGAAAAACGCATGGATTTTATTTTTCACATCCATAAAAGTCCCTACTAGAAAATGAGGACTGAAAGAAGTGGTAAAACCCAAATGATTATATAGTAGCATGGATAAACTATAGCAACTGTGTAAAAATAACTAAAATGTCTAATAGGCGAAGGAAGATAAGGGTTTGAGGGTTTTTTTTTTTCCTCAGTAGAGTAGATTAACTGATTAACCTAGGTCCTTCACGCTGAGATACATCACCAGTCTTTTTTGGCTTTTGTTTTTGAGAGAGTATCTTGCTAAATTCCCTAGACTGGAGCCAAACTTGCTATTCTCCTTCCTCAGTTTCCTAGAGAGCTGGGACTGGGGTTACAGGTATGCACCACTACACTCAAATGAGAGTCTCTAACAAAGTCTCACTGTACAAGTTTTTCTTGATCTGAACTCCCTGTCTCTGGAGATAAAAATGTTTCTTTTCTCTTGGAGAAAAGGGAAGGCCAGAGAGTCCCTTTTATATTTGCTATGTTTCAAATGCCTTTAGCTCAAAATAATCTTTATGCCTAAATGGCATAATTTGGGGAGGCCTATCCTGTCTCTCTTCACAACTAATTTTTTTTTTTTCCTTTTGAGACAGGGTCTCGCTTTGTATTCAGGCTGGCTCTGAGCTCACTATGTAGCCCAGGCAAGCCTCAAATTCAGCAATCCTCCTGCCTCTGCCTCCCGAGTGCTGGGATTACAGGCGTGAGCCACCACACCTGGCACTGTGGTATGCGGTATTGATTGTTGGTGGGCATGAGTCTCCACGCCCAACATTGTATGTGGTTACCGGGGATCGAACTCAGGACCTTGCGCTTGTGAGGCAGGCGCCGGAACCACTGAGCTAACCCTCTGGCCCCACAACTAAATTTTTTAATAGAAGAAAAATATATAAAGAACTTAACACAAGTAACAATGTCTTGGTTATTTTCTTGTTGCTGAGACAAAGTACTAACACCCAAAGTTAATGGAGGAAAGGTTTATTGTAGCTTACAGTTTGTAGAGGCTTCATGTCAAGTTGGCTGGTGCCAAGGCAGGGTGGCATGGTAGAAGGACATAGTAGAGGAGAAACAGATCATGGCAAAGCAGAGGAGGCAGAAGACAGCAAGCAGCAAGCCGCAAGCAAGTAACTACCCTGCTATTCTATCCAGGCTACTCACCCTTCAAGCAGATAGCTCTTATACCCATGGTGGGACAGCCTTAATCCTTGCATTATACCATGAACCAATCCCAGCATCATATCTTTGAGCCCAGCATCACACACTCTAAGCCACCTGTGAAAAACCCTATCTATGACCGACCTCAGGAGGCTTTGGGGGGAAATTTAGATATAAGCCACAAACACAATTACTGCTTTTAATTTAGTGTGCAAAGAGAGACAAAATTCTGTGTGTACATACGCCCTTCATAATATTTTCATTTGGGTAGTATATAAAAAATCTTATATATATATGCTGTCAGTGAAACTGTATGTAGAAAACTTGTGATATTTCCAAAAAAAGAGAATAAAACCGATCTATCCAGTGATAGCAAGACCTGACTAAAATTATGAGTGAGGCTGGAAGTTGTTAATAATTGATTTGGTCAATGCAGGATGAGTTGTCATGAGAAGATGAAGAGTGGCTGAGTTCTCTGTACTGCATTTTATATAAAATAGGAGGTGAATTCAGGTAGTGCATGCTCCCTGGGGACTGGTAAGCCCTTTAGTCACACAGTACACATTATATCACGGTGCACAGCTGTTACCTTGGCAAGAATTCTTTTTGTTCCTTCTCCCATGAACATATAAGACAGTTTTCAAAAAAAAAGAAAGGTAGCAAAGTAGCACATAATACTGAAAACCAAAAAACCAAAAAACCCAAGTGAGTGTTATTGATTGAATTTTGTCCCCTCCTTCAACCCGCAATGTGACTATATTTGGAGGTAGGGTCTTTATGAGACGATTAAATCTAAGCGAGATCTTAATGTTGGGATCTTATTATGGTAGGACCCATGTCCTGATAAGAAGAGGGAGAGACCCAGAGAGCTTACTTTGTAAGCAAGCTCAGAGGAGAAGCCACATGAAGACATAGAAAGTGGTAACCCACAAATCACTGGAAGCTCCCAACAAAGGCACCTTGATCTGGGACTTCCAGCTTCCATGACTTAGATAACAAAAAAAATTTTTTTTTGAGACAGGGTCTCAAAAAGAGTCTATCATAAATAAATTTGTAGTTCAGGCTGGCCCTGAGCTCACTATGTAGCCCAGGCAAGCCTCCAATGCAGCAATCCTCCTGCCTCTGCCTCCCGAGTGCTAGGATTACAGGCGTGAGCCACCATGCTCCACACTGTGGTATGTGGTATGTGGTATTGATTGCTGGTGGGCATGAGTCACCACTTCCAGCATTGTATGTGGTTACCGGGATCCAACTCAGGACCTTGCGCTTGTGAGGCAGGCACCAGAACCACTGAGCTAAATCACCAGCCCTAGATAACAAATTTTTGCTGTTTGCCCACCTTGTCAGTGATATTATGGTGGCCCAAGCTGATTCAAACAGGCCTTACCATCTTTCTTTAACGATGAGATCCAACTGAGATTCTGTTACTATCTTTTTTGAAGAAATTCTATTTAAAACCAGGTAAGGTGGTGCATACCTGTAGTCCCAGCACCTGGAAAGCTGAGGCAGGAGGACTACCATGAGTTAGAGGTCAGACTGGGCCACACAATGAAGTCAAGTCCAACCTGAACTACATAGTAAGACCCCATCTCCAAAAAGAAAAAAAAATTTATTTAAGCTTCCAGTGTCATCCTTTGCTCACAGTTTTGCTCTTTCTCAATCTTTCTAGTCTTTTTTTTTTTTTTTTTTTTTTTTTGAGACAGGGTCTCGCTTTGTAGTTCAGGCTGGCCCTCAGCTCACTACGTAGCCCAGGCAAGCCTTGAACTCAGCAATCCTCCTGTCTCTGCCTCCCGAGTGCTGGGATGACAGGCGTGAGCCACCACGTCCGGCACTGTGATATGTGGTATTGATTGCGGGGATCGAACTCAGGACCTTGTGCTTGCCAGGCAGGCGCTGGAACCACTGAGCTAATCCTCCGGCCCTCTAGTCATTTTTTTAATTGTTAGTTTTCATTGAAATATAAACTTGTAGGGCTATGGGCATAATTTGGTGGTAGGCTGCTTGCTTAAATTAGCACAGACAAGGCGTTGGGTTTGATCCCAGCACCAAAAAACAAAACATCTTCTGGTCTTAACATAGTTTGGTGAATATTTAATATAATGCGATTTTGGTCTTTGAAAAGACAGATGTAGCTTAGAACCAAATTGCAAAAATACCTTAGTTTCTGTGCATATTTGCGTTGTTTTCTTTATACTCTGTATATTGACTTTATGCACTTGAGTCTGTTTGAAAACTGACCTTTCCTTAACAGCCTATTTAAATGAGTATTTAAGCAATGTTGTTAAATGAAGCCTTTTTTTTTTTTTTTGGAGACAGGGTCTCGTTTTGTAGTTCAGGCTGGCTCTGAGCTCGCTATGAGGTCCAGGCAAGCCTCGAACTCAGCAATCCTCCTGTCTCTGCCTCCCGCGTGCTGGGATTACAGGCGTGAGCCACCACGCCTGGCGAAGCCATTATTTTTGTAAGGCTCATAAAAAGTCTATCTTAAATATCCATACCTAATATGATCCTTGATACATGTAGGTTGATAAATGTTAGTTTTAACTTCATACCTTAATTCTCAAAATTCTCATGGTTGACAATAAACAAATTAACAGAAAAAATCCAAATGAATGTAACCTATTAATGATATGTGTGAAGTACTTAGTTTTTAATCTCAGTTTGCTGTAAATCCTTTTGGAAGACTTTTAGCGCTGACTCGTTTTGTTATCTGTAAGAAGAAAGTATCCCCGCTACTGTGCCTGTTTCTCTCTCAAACTTGGGGTTCAGAGAAGAAGCTAAGAACCACAGGACAAGATGATCTTTCAGATTTCTGCAAGGAATTCTAGCCTCCATTGACTTGTCTGTCATAGCTCACAATCCAAGCTGCACAGCATGCTGGGACATTCCAAAGAGTGATGTTGCCATGGAGAAACCACAGACACCGTAACTCTCCCTGAAGACAAGGTGTGGGGACAACTCAGCCAGCACGTGGGGATGCGGCAAACCCCGAGCGAATCCAGATCAGCGAGTTTGCAGTGCTGTGTGAGAAAGGACCTTGGTTCTGAGAACAGTGAATGAGAGCGGCCCGTGGCCAGGACTTCCGGCTAATGGTGAATCTCAGCACAGGAGGCACAAGGGAGGAAAAGGATGCCCCTTTTTAAAATTAGAGTTGCCCAAAAATGAATTTGTTATCAATTACTGAGTGAGAATATCTAAAGATGTGCAAGGGGTGGTACTGACCCTGTGCTGAGTGGGGAATTGGATGAGAAAATCAGAAAGAGTGAGGTCAATTGTGTATCTGCTGTCTAAATCTGGTCTTTTTTTTTTTTTTTTTTTTTTTGAGACAGGGTCTCGCTTTGTAGTTCAGGCTGGCTCTGAGCTCACTATGTAGCCCAGGCAAGCCCTGAACTCAGCAATCCTCCTGTCTCTGCCTCCCGAGTGCTGGGATTACAGGTGTGAGCCACCACGCCCGACACCTCAGGAATTTTTAAATGAATCAAATTAATCTACCTAGGATGAACCAGGAGCAGGTAAAAGCTAGTTTGTAGCACTGGCCTCCATTATAATTCATGGGGTACTTTTTTTTTTTTTGTCTGAGACAGGATCTCATTTTGTAGCTCAGGCTGGCCCTGAGCTCACTATGTGGCCCAGGCAAGCTTCGAACTCAGCAATCCTCCTGCCTCTGCCTCCCGAGTGCTGGGACTACAGGTGTGAGCCATCATGTCCAACACTGTGGTACGTGGTACTGATTGTTGGTGGGCGTGAGTCACCACGCCTGGTATTGTTGTATGTGGTTACCAGGAATCAAACTCCGAACCTTGTGCTTTCTGGGCAGGCGCTGGAACCACTAAGCTAAATCTCCAGACCAGATTACTTACTTTTGGTTGGGCAACGTTGACTCAGTACTCATCTTCAGTGGCTTCTGCCTTCCTCTGCTCAGTTCCCTGAATTCTGATTTTTGCCACATGTGTCATTGACTCGATGTTCCATTCTCAATACAAAATGCTGAAAACTTTCCTAGACCGAACTCTGGAGTTCATCTCCTAGATCTCATATTACCGTCTAACAGGCTCTGCCTGTGGCCCATGAGACACCCTGGGTGGACCTATCTTTCATCCAGCCTTGTTGCCAAGAGGAAAATTGGACACAGTTCTCCATTATCATGTCCTTCTTTTGTGCAGATTCTAAATGAGGCAGGAAGTAACATGAGCGAACTGTGCTTCGGAGGCTACACTTTTCTAGAAGAGAGCATTTGAGGACAAAAATTAAATTTAAAGGAATAGGGAAAAGAAAATGAGACGAGGCTATTTTTGAGCAGTGGTTGAACATGTGCCGGAGAAGGGGGGTGACTGCCACAGGTCCCAGTTCCCAGAGGCAGATTCTGTGTCATGAATCCATGTGCCTTATTTAAAAAGTGCCTTCAACAGGGAGTAGGGGAGGCAGGACAGGGGAAGCAGAGAAGCTGAGCAAAGATCAAAATTCAGATCTATGTTAAGGTTTTAATTTAATTTTTATTTATTTTTATTTTTTTGAGACAGGGTCTTGCTTTGTAGTTGAGGCTGGCCCTGAGCTCACTGTGTAGACCAGGCAAACCTCGAACTCAGCAGTCCTCCTGCCTCTGCCTCCCGGATGCTGGGATCACAGGCATGAGCCACCACGCCCGGCATTGTGGTGTGTGGTTACTGGGAATGGAACCAGGGACCTTGTGCTTGCTGGGCAGGTGCCAGAACCACTGACCTAAATCTCCAGTCCTATGTTAAGTTTTTATTGCTGTCCACCAACTCAGAGTCTTGCGCAACATTTTTTTTTTTTGAGAAAATCTCCAGTCCTATGTTAAGTTTTTATTGCTGTCCACCAACTCAGAGTCTTGCGCAACATTTTTTTTTTTTGAGACTGGGTCTCACTATGAAACTCAAGCTGGCTTTGATCTCACTATGTAGTGCAGGCAGTAGTTAAACTTACACTGATCCTCGTGCTTCAGCCTCCTGAGTGCTTACTGTAATTTTTTTCCACATAATTTCTGTGAGTTAGAGATCAGGGCATATTATAACTGGCTCTATTCTTTACAGTCTCACAAAGCTGCCATCAAAGTATCACTGGGGGTTATGGTCCCACTTGAGGCTCAGGTTCTGTTCCTAAGGTGAGAGGGCGGTGGATGGAAATCCCGTCCTTGCAGTAGCACTGGTGGTGGCATGCTTCTCTGCAGTAGGAAACAGCATCTGTGTGACCTCAGGAAAGGTCAAAACAAGCCCACCCCAGATAACCTCCTTGTATATGAAGCAAAATTAACAGATCTAACATATCTGTAAAGTCTTCTCACCTTTTCCAAATAATGCAGCACAATTACAGGTGTGGTACCCCAACACATTGGGTTGCACATGGGTTCTGTACACTCAACAGGAGGATATGATACAAGGGTGTGGACCACCTGACTGCCAGTTTTAGGATTCTACATATAAGCTCACCACAGGATGACAAGGAGCTCTGGAGGAAAAGAAATTACATCTTGGAACTTGTGGATGCTCAAAGGAAGGTGTTTTAACTTCCATATTTTCTCACCAGTCAGTGACTGGTTAAAAGCCTTTTTGGGGAGTATATGCTCCCAGGCACCTTGGCCTCTGCACAACGGTGGGCAGAGATTCTAGAAGTTATTTGGTGGTTGTATAAAATAAGTTGCAAGAACAAGCCATTAAAAACAAGCAAAAATAAAACATAGAAGATGAGGAGAACATGGAAATAATGAAGGGATCCTAGGGGATACAGGCAAAGTACAAGTAATGGTCACTACCAGCTTCACACTTGATCTTAGCCAAAAGGCCGAGAAGCGATACTACCAGCTTCCAAACACTCAGAGAGACTTGAGTTATACTCTAAGTCTATTTTGTGATGCCACAAAGTTCCTTCAAGATACTTGTTGGTTACATTTCTTGTGGGTTAGGGAACGGGGCATAGCAGAGGAACACTGGTGAGATCAGCTAAAACTCCCACTGCTTGAAGTTGGCCTTGAGACGGTAACTGACTTCCTCTCATGATGTAGCCCTCTTTCTCTGCTACCCACTCCAATTTCTCTCACACTCAGCAAGTCTGTTTCTCTACGTGGCTTGCTTGATACAGTGATCCAGAGGGCCTGAGCCCCTCCCTGGTCAGAAGGCCCTTATTAGGCCAATTTTGTTTCAGTTTTATATTTAGAGCTAAAACTGGCATGAGAGCACCAGGAATTGCCCCAGTGCCTCCTTTGAGTCCTACTGACATCTTTGTTACTCCTGTGACAATAGTTCTACTTCCTCATGATGAACGGGGTCCCTTGGGCCTGCCAGGATAGTAATTCTTTCTTAATCTTTTATCTTACTGGCAAGAAGAACCCTGTATCAGCAGTTCCCAATCTTTTTGGCACCAGGCACTGGTTTTCTGGAAGGCAATTTTTCTATGGACTGGGGAAGGGGAGTGATTTTTTTTATTAGTACATGTTTGCAATGCATAATAATTACATTTCCCATGCTAGAAGTACTGCTTGAGCTCTGGGTCAGATGATCTGGCATTAGATTCTCATAACAAGCTGGAGCCTAGATCTTCCACATGTATAGTTCACAGTAGGGTCCATGCTCCTTCCAATAAGACTCTAAGGTCACTGTTGATCTGATGGGAGGCAGAACTCAGGTGGTAATGGGAGTCATCAGGGCAGCTACACACGTAGACGAAGCTTCACTGGTTTTCCTGCTACTGACTTCCTCCTATGTGGCCTGCTTCTCAATAGGCCACAAACCAGTACTGTTCTATGACCTAGAGCTTGGGGACTGCCACCCCATATGATCAGGTGACAGGTGTAGCTTTACAGTTATTAGGTCTTTTACTGTGATAAAAATGTTCCTGCTCTGGCAATGAGGACAGATAGGTTAATGGAATCTAAACTTATAGAAACATGATGCAGAAATTCCCCAAGTGGCTCACTAGAAGTGGCTGTAATACTATTTCAACTTCTACTCCTTGGTTTGGGGACTCCTGGGCTCTATCTGTTGGGGTGCACATCACTATGTAAAGGCTGCTGGTTTAAGGAACATATCATCCCCTGAAGGACTTTAAACTAGTGACATAACTGTATCATTAAAACACTCCAAAATACTCCCAGGCCAGCCATGCATAGGTGGCTTAGGTGGCAGTCTATGAAATCACCAATGGATCTTATGGCCATAGGTTTATGTTGCAACTTTTTACTATTAAGAGCTTTCTTTTGGGGCCGAAGACTTAGCTGAGTGGTTCAGGCACCTGCCTAGCAAGCACAAGTTCCCTGGTTCAATCCCCAGTAATCACATACACCAGTACTGGGCATGGTGACTCACGCCCAACAGCAATCAGTACCAGATACCACAGTGCCAGGCGTGGTGGCTCATGCCTGTAATCCCAGCACTTGGGAGGTAGAGGCAGGAGAATTGCTGAGTTCGAGGCTTGCCTGGGCTATATAGTGAGCTCAGGGCCAGCCTGAACTAAAAAGAGCTTTCTCTTGTTCTGTAACTTTGTTATGCAGGATCCAAAGGTATTATGGGCCAAGAAGTTAGGTCCAGAGAATGTATGTCTCAGTCATTATCAGTCACTCCTGTTTCCAAGGTGGAAAGGAGCTAATGCAATTAATTCACCATGATAGGGCTGTCTAGTCTCCTTAAGGGGAAATACCATGGTGAGAGCTCAAGGTTGGTTTCCGCTTCTGAGAAAGGACATCTAGTAAGAAGAATAGCTACATTAGCATTGATGAAAGGGACTGTATGCTGTGAGCCCTATATAGCCTCTGTGTTAGTCTGTCTTCTCTTGCTATAACAAAATATCTGAGGACTGGCATTTATAAAGAAAATACTATGCAGCTATTTAGCTCACAGTTTTGGAGGCTGAGAATCCCAACAGTATGACACTGACTCTGGCAAGAACGTGTTTGATTTTACCACTGCATCTTTCCAGGAGCAAATGTGATAGGGAGAGATTTCATGGAGAGGCAGGAAGCCAGAGAGGCTGAGGAGGACCCGGTCTTGTTCTTTTGTAATAAATGTCTTACAAGAAATAACAAGCATTCCCTGAAAAGTACCTTAATCCTTTTTAAGGGCAGTGGCCCAATTAAGTAATGGCCTCCTCTAGGCTTCACCTCTTCAAGGTTTCAGCATCTTTTAACTTTGCCACGCTGGGACCAACCTTCCAACATATGAACACTTAGGGACACATTCAAACCACATCAGTCCATAGCTGTCTCCATCTCAGCCATCCTCATTCAAGCACAGGTGCTCAGAGATCAAAGCCATCTGGGAAAATCCAACGCTTCTTCATTGAATACACCCTGGTGGGCACTCATTGGAAATGCAAGATCCTTACACTTGGCACTCACTCCTGTGAGCGTCCAGTCTGTCATGTTCCTAGTCCTTATCCTTTTAGACCTCTGACAAACCAACTGAACTACCCACTGTAGTCTAGGAACTATGGTTAGCTAAGGGATGGTGGTGAAATTGGTCTGTCCTATGCTGGAAAGCTGAGGATGCATTGTTTGCAGATAATTTACAAGCAATAATAGAAATATCTACAGGATAGTCTGACTTTCATGATCACTCTACAGGAGCAATTCTAACAGTATCGGTGTTGTTCCTCCATGCACAAGTGAAGTATTCTTTTTGCCTTTCCCTCCACTTTGTACTGAAGTTTGGGGATGCTATAGTCTAAAAACTTTATTGCTAATATAGTTGCTTTTTAAGTACTTTTCCTGGACTTTCCATGTATTTTTGCATGTAGCTAAATATAATCCTTTGTCACAGCCAAGATTCAACCATCTTGATTATTTTGAGAAAGGAAGGTGCAGTGTAGTTAGACCAGCAATGAAGTGCTCTTGGAATGTTCTCTAGGATGTGTCATGTCTCAAAAGCTATCCAAAATCTATGTGACCCTGATAGCATTAAGGGAAACAGTGACAGTAGCAAAGCTGAGACAAATTAGATATTACCACACTGTAAGAAGCAGTTACATGCCATTCTGAATCCTAGGGAAGAAGCTATCAATATGATGTAAACAGTAAGGCAACTCAGATATTGAGTCACAGATAATATGTACTAAATGTAGCAGCTATATCTCTGTTTAAGGTAGAAAGAATTCAGCAGTAATATTACAGAGACAACTATCAAAAGATTAACAAAACTTTATGATGGTACTATTAAAAATGTATGTGTGGAGATTTCTTAGAAAACTAGGACTAGAGGTCCCATTTGACCCTGCTATCCTCCTGCCAGGAATATACCCAAAAGAATTTAAAAAAT
Organism: Thryonomys swinderianus; assembly: GCA_004025085.1. Classification (NCBI taxonomy): domain Eukaryota; kingdom Metazoa; phylum Chordata; class Mammalia; order Rodentia; family Thryonomyidae; genus Thryonomys; species Thryonomys swinderianus. The sequence continues at coordinate 31,060 of PVIC010001708.1, read as the reverse complement.
CACATTGGAAAGACAGATGTACACCCTTGTTCATAGCAGCTCAGTTTGTGATAGCTCAATCTTGGAAACAACCCAAATATCCATCAACTGGAGACTGGATAAAGAAGATGTATGTTTTTTTAAAAAAATAAAATGGAGTATTATTCTGCCATAAAGAATGACAAGATCGATCCATTTATGTGCAAATGGAGACACCTGGAGGATATACTAATAAGTGAAATAAATAGATCACAGATAGGCAAATAACGGATCTTCTCTCTGATGTGAACACCTGTAGATGCAAATGAGATCTAGAAAGTATGACAGCTTTTATAGAGCAGGAAATTTCCATAGGAAATTTGGTGTGGGAATGTAATGAGGGGAAGGAATAAATATAATTCAGAAAGAAAATAAAAGAGTATGTATAAGGGGGGTGGGGAGATGTGGGTGGGTAGGGATATGGGTAAAAAAAAAGGTACAGTTTGGGAATAGGGAGTGGCAAAAAGAAAACTTTGATACTTTAAACTCTGTGATAAGAGAAGGAGAAAGGGAAGTGGTATAAAGCATCATATTGGAGGTAGACAGACATCTGTATAATCAGGTACAGGATGGACAAAAACTGGCAAGAAGAAGAGGGAGAAAAAAATTATATAGAGAATAAATATGAGAGGAAAGTATAAGGGAGAAGACTTAAAAGGGAGAGGAATATAGAGAAAAGAAGAAAAATAGATTAGAAGCAAGCTGAAAAACAAAGGAGGATTATTCAAGTTCTAGGAAACTGGCAAAGAAGACAGGAGTGAAGGAAAGAAGAAGACAGCAACAACAGAAAGAATAAAAACAAACAAAAGAAACCAAAGAAAGATCAAAACACAGAAACTAAAAGCAATGTTTATATTCACAAAAAACAAAAATAAAAAGTCAAACAAAAAATTTTAAAAATATGAATAAAAGAGGATTGCTGAGTTCAAGGCTTGCCCGGGCTACATAGTGAGCTCAGGGTCAGCCTGAACTACAAAGTAAGAACCTATCTATACAAAACAAAACAAAACAAAACAAATCAAAACAAAACAAAACAAAACAAAACAAACAAGCAAACAAAAAATGAGCAGCAACAACAACAGAAACCTGAAGTCAGACAAAGAATTTAATATATTGATTCCATTCCCGGCACAGAAGACTGAGGCCTGCTGACCAGCCCTGCTCCACCCCGGAGACTTGGGTCCCCCTGGAGAACATTCCCACAGCAGAAGATTGAGGCCTACCGGCCAGCCCCCACCCCACCCCGGAGCTGCGTTGTGAGGACCCAGGCTGGAGAGGAGCCGGAGCCATTTCCTGCGTCCCTCCACACTGGAGCAGCACCGAGAGACCAGGCAAGATAAAAAAAGAAAAAAAGGGGAATCTAGCTTCTGTTTTGCCATCTATTCCTAGATCCCTCTATTCACCTCTAGTCTCCACACCTTCTCCTATCTTCCGTCAGAACCAATACCCAGAAGTAAAAGACTCTTAGGCTGCCCTATTTCTTCTCCTGTACTACTACAAGAAGGTGTGCAAAGTCTCCATTGGTCTTTCAGCATACAGTTGGTACTGTTTTATGTATGTCCTTTTATCCACTACTACCCGCTGGCATATGTGAGGTACTCGAGTCTAGGTGATCTTTATAAATCTGCTAACCCTATTTCACTCTCCTCCTGTCTCCCTACCTCCCTGATCCCCCAGTGACCTTTTATCCCCAAAGGGGTCTGGGGGTACATGTATGATCTACATGTTGTATACACATTGCTGATTAATTCTAAATTTTGGCATATGGACATAGAGGTAACTCATGAGCTCAAAGTCTTCAGAATTGAAATTAACAAAACTTTTCATTTTATTTACTGTGTGATGCTGATACTGGCACTGACTGTATTATGGTAACAAGGATGATGTGATTATTCTGCTCAAATTCCTCCCATGATGTATTAGAACTGAGAACTCTGATGGGTCATTACAGATTCAAGGAAGACACCCCAGAAAGGTGCCACATCCAAAGGGCCTCAGATAATAGAAAGAGATCTGCAACAAACATTGCCCTGTCATCAGGCAAAGAATCAAACAAATAGCATAGTAACAACAAAAGAGTAGAAATGAGAAAATATACAAAGACTCAAAGATCACCACCCACAGGGAAATTCAGAGAAAAGGGAAATAGGGCAAACTGAAACTCAAACACCAGGACTCTTGGAGATGGTAACTAAAGCAGATCTAGTAAAATGGAAATCAGAACTCATCTCTGTGATCAAAACAGAGATACTGTCCAGAGTGAAAGACATCATTAAAGAAGAGATCAGTGAGATGATAGAATCCAAGAGAGCAGAAGCAATAGAACCTTTTAAACAGTTTCAAGCAGAGCTCCAGGGAGTGATGAAGGAGAATGAAAGCTTGCAAAGTAGGATGAATGAAGCAGAGAACCGAATCTCAGACCTAGAGGACAGCATAAAGCCAACGAGCAGGAAAGATATAATCTATGGAAAAGAGCAAGGGACCATGAGAAATCAATCCAACAGCTTCTAGATGACTCAAAGAAAAATAATGTAAGACTGGAGTCATTGAGGAAGCAGGAGACAGTGTAAAAGACATAAAAAAGCGATTGTCAGAGATAACAGAAAACTTCACAGAAAAAGAAATGGACATACAGATAAATGAGGCCTATAGGACTCCAAAATGCTGTGACAGAAAAATATCTACACCTACACATATAATTATCAAGGTTCCAGATGCACAACAAAAGAATGAAATACTAAAAGCAGTGAGAGAAAGGAAGAAAATCACGTACAAAGGGAAGCCCTTTAGGATCACAGCAGACTTTTCAACACAAACACTCAGTGCAAGGAGAGCATGGAGAGAAGTATTTCAAGCATTGTAGGAAAGTAACCTCCAACCTAGACTGTTGTATCCTGCAAAAACTATCTTTCAGAATAGATGGAGAAATAAGATACTTCCATGATAAAGAACACCTGAAAAACTTCGCAAATACAAAACCTGCACTCCAAAACATTCTAAAGAACATCTTGGAAAAAAAACCACAGAAAATTCCATACCCACGAGACCCAGGAGAGTGAATTCATTGGGGGCAAACAAGAAACTAAATAGAAAAGGGGAAAAGCAAGGAAGAAAAGAACCAAGAGCAGGGAAATATGGCGGCTCTGAATGTGTCCATATCAGTCATAACCATTAATGTCAATGGCCTCAATGGGCCAATTAAAAGACACAGACTAGCAGATTGGATCAAGAAGCAAGATCCTACAATCTGCTGCATACAGGAAACACACTTAATTCAGAAGGAAACTCATAGACTGAAAATAAAAGGTTGGAAAACAATCCTCCATGCCACAGGAAACTGCAAAAAAGCAGGAATGGCTATCTTGTTTTCAGATAAAATAGATTTCAAACCAAAATTGATTAAAAGAGATAAAGAAGGTCACTATATTCTCATACAGGGAACTATCAAAGGGAAAGAAATAACAATCGTAAATATTTATGCACCAAACTCTAATGCACCCAACTATATAAAACAAACATTACTGGACATGAAAAGCCAGTTAACCACGAATACAATAGTAGTAGGGGATTTTTAATATTCTACTGTCACAAATTGACAGATCAACTGGACAAAGAATCAATAAGGGAATACTTGAGCTAAATCAAACTTTTGAGCAAATGGACTTATTAGATGCCTACAGAATTTTTCACACTACAAAGCGAGAATATAGCTTCTTCTCAGCTGCTCATGGAACATTCTGCAAAATAGATCACATTCTAGTCCATAGAACAGGCTTAAGTAAATGCAAAGGAATTGAAGTTATCCCCTTCATACTATCAGACCACAGTGCCTTGAAACTGGAGCTGAATAGCAAAAGAAATTCCAAGATCCTCACAAACACATGGAAATTGAACAACACTCTGTTGACCAACCAGTGGGCCACAAAAGAAATTAAAGAAGAAATTAAACAGTTTCTACAACTAAATGACAACCCCAGTGCAACATACAGGAACTTATGGGACACAATGAAAGCCATTCTACGAGGGTAATTCATAGCAGTGCCTACATTCAGAAAATAGAGCAAACTGAAATAAACAATGTAATGATGAAACTCAGACAATTAGAAAAGAGGAACATGACAAACCCAGAGCTCGTACTAGGGAGGAAATTATTAGGATCAGAGCAGAAATTAATGCAATGGAGACAAAGAGAACAATACAAAGAATCAATGAATCAAAGAGTTGGTTCTTTGAAAGGATGAATAAAATTGACATCCTTAGCCAACCTTACCAAACAAAGGAAGGAAAAGGCTCAAATCCATGCTATAAGGAATGAAAATGAGGAAATCAGCATAGATCCAGAGGAAGTCCAAAGGATAATAAACATGTACTTTGCAAATTTGTACTCCAAAAAGATGGAAAATCTAGAAGAAATGGATAGATTCCTAGACACATATGAACTTCCAAAGCTGAACGAAGAGGATATAAAAATGTTAAACAACCTGATATCAATCTGGGAAATTGAAAATGTAATAAAAATCCTACCAACAAAGAAAAGCCCTGGTCCTGATGGCTTCAGTGCTGAATTCTACAAAACTTTTAAAGAAGAGTTAATACCAGTACTTCTCAATGTGTTTAATGAAATCGAAAGGGAAGCAGTACTCCCCAAATCATTCCTTGAAGCAACCATCACCTTGGTTCCAAAGGCAGGGAAAGATCCCACCAAAAAAGAGAACTACAGGCCAATCTCTCTAGTGAACATTGATGCAAAATCCTCAATAAAATACTGGCAAACAGAATACAGAGAGTTATCAAGAAAATCATACACCCTGATCAAGTCGGATTTATCCCAGGGATGCAAGGCTGGTTCAACATACGTAAATCAATAAATGTAATACACTATACTAACAGACTCAAGGACAAAAACCATATGATTATCTCAATAAATGCAGAAAAAGCATTTGACAAAATCCAACACCCATTTATGATCAAAACCCTACAGAGAATCGGAATCGATGGACTTTATCTCAATTTAATACAAGCTATTTATGAGAAACCAACAGCCAGCATCATACTTAATGGGCAAAAACTGAAATCTTTTACTCTAAGGTCAGGAATGAGACAAGGATGCCCGCTGTCACCACTCTTGTTCAATATAGTGCTGGAAACATTGGCCATAGCAATCAGGCAGGACAAAGATACAAAAGGAATACAGATAGGAAAGGAACAAGTTAAACTGTCATTATTTGCTGATGATATGATACTCTATCTAGAGGGTCCTAAAAACTCAACCAAAAGACTGCTAGATTTAATTACCAAATTTAGTAGGGTTGCTGGATACAAGGTCAGTGCTCAAAAATCAACAGCTTTTTTCTACACAAACAACAGACTCACTGAAAGAGACATGGGGGAGTCAATCCCTTTCACAGTAGCACCCAGAAAAATGAAATATCTAGGAATCAACCTAACACTTCCTTGTGAAAAACCTCTACTCTGAAAACTATAGGACTCTGAAAAATGAGATAGAAAAGGATATCAGAAAGTGGAAAGACATCTCTTGTTCCTGGGTAGGGAGAACCAACATCGTCAAAATGGCTATACTCCCACAACTACTATACAGATTCAATGCAATTTCAGTTGAAATTTAATGGTATACTTCACAGAGCTAGAGAAAATAATACAAAAATTCATCTGGAATCACAAGAAACCTAGAATAGTAAAAGCAACTCTAAGCATCCACGACATGTCAGGGGGTATTACAATCCCCAATTTAAAACTCTACTATAAAGCCACTGTGATGAAAACTGCATGGTACTGGCAAAGTAACAGACCTGAGGACCAGTGGAATACATTAGAAGATCCAGAAACAACCCCGGATACACTAAGCCACCTTACTTTTGACAAAGGAGGCAAACATCCCCAATGGAGGACAGACAGCCTCTTTAACAAATGGTGCTGGAAAAACTGGGCTTTAACCTGCCAAAAACTAAAGCTAGACCTATCTCTTTCACCATGCACAAAACTAAATTCATAGTGGATTCAAGACTTAAGCATTAAAACAGAAACAATAAGCTTGCTGGAAAACAGGTTAGGTAAAACTCTTGGAGACATTGGCTTAGGCAGAGATTTTATGAATAAAACCTCTATAGTATGAGAACTAGCAGAAAGAATCAACAAATGGGATATCATCCTACTGAAAAGCTTCTGCACATCAAAAGAAGTCACTGGTACTGCTAAAGACAACCAAAAACATGGGAAAAGGTCTTTACTAGCTACTTGTAAGACAAAGGGCTATTATGTACAATATATAAAGAACTCAAACAGTTCAGCCTCCCCAAGTTTAAAAACCCAATTCAAAAATGGGCATCTGAAATGAACAGACACTTCTCAGAGGCAGATGTCAAAGCAGCCAAGAAGCACATGAAGAAATGTTCAACATCACTGGTCATTCGAGAGATGCAAATGAAAACAACACTGAGATTTCATCTCACTCCACAAAGAATGGCTGCTATTACAAAATCAACCAAAAATAAATGCTGGTGTGGCTGTGGGGAGAAAGGAACCCTCCTCTACTGTTGGTGGGATTGCAGACTTGTGCGACCATTGTGGAGATCTGTGTGGAGATTTCTCAGAAAACTAGGACTAGGGGTCCCATTTGACCCTGCTGTCCCCCTGCTAGGAATATACCCAAAAGAATAAAAAAAAAAACCACATTGGAAAGACAGATGTACACCCTTGTTCATAGCAGCTCATTTCATGATAGCTCAATCTTGGAAACAACCCAAATGCCCATCAACTGGAGAGTGGATAAAGAAGATGTGTGTGTGTGTGTGTGTGTGTGTGTGTGTGTGTTTTTAATAAAGTGGAGTATTATTCTGCCATAAAGAATGAGAAGATTGATTCATTTATGTGCAAATGGAGACACCTGGAGGACACACTAATAAGTGAAATAAATAGATCACAGCTAGGCAAATACTGGATCTTCTCTTTGATATGAACACCTGTAGATGCAAATGAGATCTAGAAAGTATGACAGTTTTTGTAGAATAGGAAATTTCCATAGGAAATTTGGTGTGGGAATGTAATGAGGGGAAGGAATAAATATGATTCTGAAAGAAAATAAAAGAGCATGTATATAGGGGGTGGGGAGGTGTGGGTGGGTAGGGACATGGGTAAAAATGAGAATTCACTTGTTTCATATACTGGTACAAATTCCCCAATGTTATATGTAATTGTGAGATGTATATAAATTGTACCACTAAAGAATTCAATTAAAAATATGAAAAAAATTATTTGTAATTTCAAGTCTGTGGTTATCTTCTTGGGGGGGGTCTATAATTTTTGGCAGTGTCCAATTTGAAGTGTGACCCTGTTCTTTTTTTGAGACAGGGTCTTGCTTTGTAGTTCAGGCTGGCCCTGAGCTCACTATTGTATGACCCTGTTCCTGCTGGTAGACAAAGTGGGCAGTCAGAGCCCAGACCCACGCTGAGTAATCACCAACCAGTGGGCAGTAAAGTTAGAGTGGGGTGCCAGTTCTGGGACTTTCAAATTAACAAAACTTCAGGCTGAACCTGACCTCTGGTAATGGGGGTGGGGCCTGAGTCATTTAGCTCTGGGTGACTTTTGCCAGCTGCCCATGGCCCCCAGACCACGGACATCTCCCATGGTTGTCTCTCACCCAGTCATTGTTGGAGTTTAAGACTGGCAGCCGTGAGATGCAGCAGACTTGCGGCTTCTCTGAGTCCCAGGTTCAGTTGGGCACTTCCCAGAATGGTGTCACACCAAGTGCTCTGTCCAGGGTTATGGAAGACCCTTAGGCTGGAGTCACTCACCGGCTGTTGTAGTACACAGCATCCAGTGCTCCATTCCACTGGTGCGTTTCTCCCTGCAGTCCTCTGAAGTCACCTGCTTTCATTGTGTCTCTGTAGACTTGATCTTCCTTTGTCATGAGCCAGAAGCCAGGGAGAAATAGATCGGTCACTGCTTCCTTTTTCTGGATTGCGGTCTATCTATTAAATTCTCTGAAGGCTACAGTTTTCCTGCCACATGCTTCCTGGGCCCTAGGGAGCCACCTTCTTCCTTTTCTTCCCCAAGTTATTTTTCCAGTGTTTTGATCCAGAATCTTGGAGAGGCCAATTTGTTGCTGCTTACCCAGTCTGCCATCTTCCTGGGAGTCCCTTTCCTCCCTCCGGTTAAGTCTTGGTCCAAGCATTCATGAGGACTTTGCTCCAGACTCTCTCCACATCAAGGAGATGCTCAGATGTGCAAGCACTTTACACACTCAGCCCACTGGAAGGTTTCCCCCACTTCTCTCTTTCAAAACCACTCCTCCATGGAACTGTAATGCAGCCAGTTCATTTGTGGCTTCCTTCAATCAGCTGGCCTGTACATCAGTCATTATTATAATTAAGTTCACTCTGACTCTGAGGGTTAAGAGTTACCATCTGAGCTCTGTTTTTCCAGAATCTTATCATGCCCAATGTCTTTAAAGAGAAGAGCTTTTAATGGCATCTGGAAGTTTAGTTCTGGCCAAAAAAATGACCCCCTGACTGAGTGTCTCAGACCTGTCCAAGGAGAATAGACAACTGGCAGAATCACAAATCCTAAATAATAGATTTATTCACTTTTATCTCTGAACCTTTTTAATACCATCCTTAACATTCCGCCAAGACATTTCTGACATTTCCATCTCTTTTAATGTGGGGCATTTTCCTTGATAAATTTCCCAAAGTCATCTCAATAGAAAATTAGGATTGGTTCCATTGCTGGGGCACGAAACCTGAGTCATAGGATAGTGCCCTCATGTTAACACCCACACACACACACATGCACGCACCCACCCGCACACACATCTCCTCTATCTACCTTAGCATACTGTCTCTCATGTCTCCCCAACGCCCAGATCCACCTGGACAGATCTGTCAGCCTTACATCTCTTTCAGCAAACATGTTCCTTCTTGGCAGGCCAATGTTTGCCCAGTCAGGTCACAGTGAGACTTGTCCCTCACTACTGGTCTAGTATCCAGGAGGAGGAGGCTGCTGAACTGAAGGTGAGCAAGTATTGCAAGGCACTGGCCTCACTTGAAGCCTCTACATTGTCTCCAGGAGAGGACTGAGCTGCTGTCCTTGAGCAATGGGGAAGCGATGCTGTTTGCAGGCCGGAAGAGTCAAGCGCATCTACCAGATGTTGTTACCCCATCTCAGATGTTTACTTCCTGCCTCATAGATACCAGTTTCTGGCCTAGGAAGCAATCAGCCTGCCATTTCAGCCTTCTCTGAAGCTCTTCTACTCTTATAAGGGAATGCTAATGTGATTTTTATCACACTATCCTCTATGGTTTCTAGAAATGAACGTGTCTTTAAATGGTGCCCAGAAGGCCTTCTACTTCTATTTCCTTAGCGTATTGTTTTTTGTTTTTCAGTATATCTGCGATGCTCAGGAACAATCAACCAGTTTCATAGCCCTTATAATTATCCTCTATCTTACACCTTTCAAACAACAGAGAAAGTATACAGACCAATGCCTTTCCTCCTGTGTCCCATCCCGGTTTGCCTGAGCAGAAGTCTTAGCAATGGTGATTCTGCCATCCCTCCATTTAGCTCAACGGTGGGGGAATACTGGGCGTCATTTGGTTGGCAGGTGACCCGGTGTCAGAACCCCTGGCTTAGAGGCAGCTTCTTAGGACCTTTCAGAATCCACTGCCTCAGATTCAGCGTCCTCCAAACCAGACTGAGACAAGGACTTGTAAGCCAGTGATTTAATAATAAGGTGCTTACAGGAGAAACCCATCAAGAAACAGGGAAGCAAGAGAGCGAAAAGGAGGAAATGTTGCAAATATGGGATTCTCGGGTGATGTCTCAGGCTTGGCATGTCTCTGTTGGGAACTCTAAAGTGTGGATTATCCTGAAGGTTGACCCCACAAGATAGGAGAGGTGGACTTCCACACAAACGCACGCACAGGCTTCCACCTGCACAGTCACAGAGAAGCCTCTAGCGAGAGGCAGAGTCTCAGGCACATCTGTCTCTCTGTTAAGTGTGGAAAATTGGTACTAGTAGCTATTGGCTGTTTTCTGCAAAGGATCATTGATGTGGGCTGCTGTACACGAAGGAACACAGAGCTGGGAGGATTGCCTAGAAGTGACAAGAATGTGAAGAAATCATCCCTGTAAGCATCCACTATCTTGATCAAAGAGGGCAATTATCATCGTGGTGCATTTGCCAGCTCCTCCTAACTAGTGGTCAGACCTCTTTGTATGAGAGGAAAGGAAATCATAGGCATATAGACAACATAATAGCTGAACCAGTTTATGTTGGTCATTTTCAATCAGGGTGATGAAGATTTGTGTGTGTGTGTGTGTGTGTGTGTGTGTGTGTGACTGGCAATTCTTCAATGCTGGAAAACTTACTGTGGCCCAAACATGTGTTCCTTAATATTTAATTGCCATTAGGATTAATGTGTCCACATCCTGATATGACTGGTACAAAGGAAGGGTGTAGTCAATGCTGTCTTTTGCTGTGAGCATGGAAGAACTGCTAAGTCATCCTTACTTAGAGAAACACAAAGCAGATAAAGCAGTGGGTGTAAATCTGAGAACTGATGAGCATCCACCTATCCTAAGGTCTGGTTTACAGACTCTTTAGGTGGGTGGAAATAGAATCATAATAAAAGACAATACCAAACCAAAAGCTACCACTTAGAAATTATCCAGGATCAGAATTCAGTTTGGGTAAAAGGATGAAGTTAAATACATGCCATCCATTTTTTGGTAAGCATATGCTACTTACCTATCATACACCAGATATTTTCTTAGAGAAGAGGCATACAGTGGTGAATAGCAGAAGTTCTTTCCCTTGGACTTACAAATTAGTGAAAGAAGCATAAAAATATATGATTATATGACATGAACATATGTAGTTTCAACATGCATTACACAATAACATTGCACTGTGAACAAAAATACAAGTATGTGTAAATTCAAAGGAGGTACAGAGAAATGCTGCTTAGCAGATGGCTTGCTATAGCTCTGGGAATATTTGGCAAGACTGATTACAGCTGGGTGGGTGTTGCATACCTGTAATCCCAGTTTTTGGGAGGCCAAGGCAGGAGGATTGCAAGGTTGAGGCCAGGCCCTGTAATTTAGCAAAACCCTGTCTCAAACAAAAAAATCAAAATGTTTCTCAGTGGTAGACCACTTGCCTAGCATGGGTGATGTCCTGGGTACAGTCACCAGTACTGGAACAAAACAAAGTAAAAAAACAAAACAAAAAACCAAACCAACAAACAAAAAGCGCCCAAACCAAAATAAAACAACAGAGGTTGGAGTGACGTGGCCACAAGCCAAGAGATGCCAGCAGCCATATGAAGCTGGGAAAGAAAAGAAACAGATTCTTTCCTAGAGTCTGCAGAGGGAGCATGGGCTTACCTGTGCCTTAGTTTTAGCCCAGTGAATATGATTTGGGATTTCTGAGCCCTGGAATCATGAGAAAATAAAACACAAAAACCCCTGTGGTTACAAATAACAGACTCAAAGGACCCAAGAACCCCAGATCTCTCCCTCACCAGCAATGAAATGGGAGTGTTATATTGCATCTGCTTCTCACTGCCTCCCAGGCTTCATTGTGGGAGACAAGAAAACATAATCATAGCACCTGATAAATTATTAACACCTGCAAAGGCTATCATCAGCGAACAGTTACTCGCTCCCATGATCATATAAATGCTGCAGCTGTGGTGGGAACAAGGCGTTTAAAGACTGCCTTCTTTACAAAGATTTTCTTGGCCTCTCTAATTTTTCCCCTGCATATCTACTTTTTCCATGGCATTTATCATTTTGTATATTATATTTCAATGTATCTCTCTAACTCAGGTGTCCAATTTTTGCACATAGAGGCTTGTCTCATTTACACTATACACATAGGGGTTTTTACTAAATATTTGTGAATAAATGAATAAGCAAATGAAATGCCAAGACCTTCAATGGTGTTGGGTGATAAAGTACATATTCATGAAAAAGCAATTATATTACAAATTCAGGTTGCTAGTAATATAGTTGAGATAATCAGAAAATGCTTTGGAGCTCTACAGTCAAGGATTGATAGAATTGAGCAAAAAGGAAGACATTGCAGAATAATGAATGAGTGAATTCAGCATGCAAGGTACTATGTCAGGGCCTGATGATACAAGAATGATCAAGACTGATATAATCTTGCCCTTTATGTATATCCAAAAGATTTCATTTCAAGATCCTTAATTGAATTACATCTAGATCTTTGCAAAGACTTTATTATGGGTTGTATCTAGATGTCCCTCAAAAGCCTCAGGTGGTCATATGTGGTGTTTTTCAGAGAAGGCTGGATTTAGAGTGTGTGACCAGCAATGTGCTGTTGGGATTGGTTGATGATGTGATGCTAGCACTAAGGGTTCCCCAACCTGGGCGTGAGTTGGGGAACCCTATCTGCCTAAAGGGTGGATAACTTGGGTATAATATAAGGGACCAAAAGAGTGGTGCTGGTGTTTGTTGCTGCTGGTTGCATGCTTCCTCACTACTTCAATGCTTTGGTGGCTTCCTACCTCTGCCTGCTATGAACTGCTTCTCCTCTACAGGGCCCTTCTGCCATGCCATCCTGCCTTCAAGGGGTCAACTATGAACTGAAACCCTTACAAAGTGTAAGCTACAGTAAATCTTTCCTCCTTTAACCTTGGGCATCAAGTATTTTTGTCTCAGCAATGAGAAAAGTAACTAAGACAAACCTAATCTCTAAACATCATCATAGGTCACAGGTACTAGGAGTTGGAACTTGGACATATCACTTTGGTTTGCTGTTTAACTCATTATGTTAAGTGAATGAATGTACTGGAGGAAGAAAGAGCTTTCTGGAGTGAGGAGGTAGCATGTGTGAAGACCACGCTAAACAAGTAAAACAATAAGTTTGTTCAAGACACCAAAAAGAGCACTTCCTTTAAGCATACATGGAACAGATATTACGGGTTGTGTTTAGATGTCTCTCCAAAGTCTCACACGGTTATGGGTCTAGAGTATGGGACACTGGAATTGATTCATGGCGCCATACTAGGCTCAAGGTCACTAGGATTAAGGGTGTGAGTGCTACCTGCTCTCAGTAGTCTGGATAAGATAAATGAGGCAGGAAGACACTGTAAAGGTCCTTCATTTGGTTCTGCCTGCCTGCTTGCCAGAGGGTGTTTTATTGTCACCCTGCCTTGATGCCAGCCCGTTATGGACTGTACAAACTGTGAACTAAATAAAATTTTCCACCCTTAACTTGTGGGTGTTAGGTATTTTGACTCAACAATGAGAAGAGTAGTAAGACAACAGGTATGCTTGTAACTGCTTCTTGCCAAGGCTTTGCTTAAAATGACAGAAAACAAATTTGAAATTTATAGTGTTACAGAACTAAGGCAATAACAATGAACTAGTGATGTCAACACACACACATATATTTTATTTTATTTTTTTAATTGAATTCTTTACTGGTACAATTTATATACATCTCACAATCACACATAACATTGGGGAATTTGTACCAGTATATGACACAGTCAATTCTCATTTTTACCAATATCCCCACCCACCCACACCTCCCCACCCTCTATATACTTGTTCTTTTATTTTCTTTCTGAATCATATTTATTCCTTCCACTCATTACATCCCCACACCAAATTTCCTTTGGAAATTTCCCATTCTACAAAGACTGTCATACTTTCTAGATCTCATTTGCATCTATGGGTGCTCATATCAACGAGAAGATCTGGTATTTGCCTATCTGTGATCTATTGATTTCACTCATTAGTGTGTCCTCCAGGTGTATCCATTTGCACATAAATGAATCAATTTTGTCATTCTTTAAGGCAGAGTAATACTCCCTTTTATAAAAAAAATCACATCTTCTTTACCCACTCTTCAGTTGCTGGGCATTTGGGTTGTTTCCAAGATTAAGCTATCACAAACTGAGCTGCTATGAATAAGAGTGTACATCTGTCTTTCTAATGTGATTTTTAAAATTCTTTTGGGTATATTCCTAGCAGGAGGATAGCAGGGTCAAATGGGACCCCTAGTCCTAGTTTTCTGAGAAATCTCCACACAGATCTCCACAATGGTTGCACAAGTCTGCAATCGCACCAACAGTAGAGGAGGGTTCCTTTCTCCCCACAGCCTTGCCAGCATTTATTGTTGGTTGCTTCTGTAATAGTGGCCATTCTTTGTGGAGTGAGATGAAATCTCAGTGTTGTTTTCATTTGCATCTCTCGAATTTGTGATATTGACCATTTCTTCATATGCTTCTTGGCTGCTTTGACGTCTGCCTCTGAGAAGTATCTGTTCATTTCAGATGCCCATTTTTGAATTGGGTCTTTAAAGTTTTGAATTGGGGAGGCTGATCTGTTTACATTCTTTATATATTGTAGATAATAGCCCTTTGTCTTACAAACAGCTAGTAAAGATTTCTTCCCATGTTGTTGGTTGTCTTTTAGCAGTGCCAGTGACTTCTTTTGCTGTGAAAAAGCTTTTCAGTAGGATGATATCCCATTTGTTGATTCTTTCTGCTAGTTCTTGTGCTATAGAGGTTTTATTCATAAAGTCTCTGCCTAAGCCAATGTCTCCTTATTTTTATTTTTTTTGAGACACGGTCTTGCTTGTAGTTCAGGCCAGCCCTGAGCTCACTATGTAGCCCAGACAAGCCTTGAACTCAGCAATCCTCCTACCTCTTCCTTGTGAGTGCTGGGATGACAGGCGTGAGCCACCACGCCCAGCACTGTGTATGTGGTACTGATTGCTGCACGTCCTGCATTATTGTATGTGGTTACCGGGGATTGAACCAGGGACCTTGCACTTGCTAGACAGGTGCTGTAACCAGTGAGCTAAATCTCCGGCCAGAAATATACATTCTTGCATTGTAGAATTACAAGAAGCAGCAAGCTCTTTCCCATTAAACCACAGAAAGGCTCAGAACTAAAGGCTCCACGATCCTCGGAAAGTAGATGATGGAGCTGATAATATAATTATTTGGAATTCTGTATAGAAAACAAACTCTCTTGTCCTTTTCCCCATCATTTGTCCAGCTCTTGGAGGAGGGCAGCAGAGATTCTAAGACCAGAGACACTGAACCAGAGAAGTTCTGCATTTGGGGACACAAAACAGAATGGCAGATTATTGCCATGGAGCTGTGCACGGGAGGGTGAGGCTCAGGTTCCACACGCTCACCACTCTGGGGAGGTTTCTGGAATGCTTCTGTTAAGTGAATGACGTGTAGGATGTTATATAGCACCAGCGGTGGGAGGGGTTTGCGGTGGCTATTGGGGATTGGTCTGGGTTGTCAGAGGAGGGGCCCAGTGTTGGGGAGGGCTGGGCACTCTCTGATCGCCGTGCCCTCCTTAGCTCAATGCTTGCTCTGGTCTCAGCTTAGTCTACCGAGGGCCAAGGGCTCTCTCAGGACCTAGGAGACTGGCGTGCGGTGCAGTTGGCTCAGCCAGACCTGGATTCGCCATCGTCTCCTCCCCTCTGTTTAGACCCGATGGCCTCTGCCAGCCGTGTGACATTTTTATGGGTTTGGTCAGATAGGGTGACCCTAAAATTAGCCCGTGAGCCCATAAACTTAACTTGGAGCGGCCCACCGTGAACCCCTCCCAAATGGAGCCCCAGGCGTTATTAAAGGTAACCACGCGGAAGGTCTAAGGCCACGTGGGACTGTGGGTTGACAGTGGCAGCCCAGGTATCATGGGAGAGAGCCGAAGTTTGTCCACGGGCGCGTGTAGTACTTTGAGCGAGTTGGTTCCCAGCCGGCGGCGGTGATGGGCTTGTGCGAGGTGATCGAAGCAGTGGTGGCTGCGGAGACCGCGGTAACTACGGACACGGTGGTGGTGATGCTGGGTGAGGCCCCCAAATTACGTTTTCTGTGTGGGTGAAGCATGGCATTAAACAGGGGGTCGCTGCCCAACCAGTCTTCGGTAAGGGGAGGGCACATGGGCACTGAAAGGCAAAACTGTTGAGTTGGGAGCACAGGACGCATAGTACGAGTCACCGCACAAGTAGGAGGCGCCGGAGACTCCGGAGGAGGAAGTGTTGACCCCAAGAGCAAGGAAGATGGGGCGGTGGTGTCAGTCTTTAGCTCACTAGGGTAGAGGAAGAGTGAGTTGGAGGTGAGGCAGAAAAGCAGACAGAGGAAGGGCACACAGAAGTATCCCATGTGACGTCAACAGGAGCCTCGGGGCGGATGCATTGCCGAAGGGGCGAGGAAGGGCGGAGTTCCAGCTGGCGGTGACTAGAAGGGGGTGTCGGGAGCGAGGGCTCACACTGGGAGCTGGCAGTGAGCGCAGCACACAGGACGACCGCCAGCCCCGGCCCCGGTGTGGGGTGTGGGGGGCGCCCCAACGGACCAAAGCCTGGTCACGGAGGTCCTTTATATCTTTCCAGGTGGGCTTATTGGGGCCTCATGGTGCTGGGTGGCTTTGATGTTTTCTGGGCCGTTCCTGAAGCGAGAGCCTCCTCACTTGGCTGATTGGGGCACCGGGTGGCGGTGTAGGGCCTGACATCTTTCGTGGGGAGCCACCGTTCCGCAGGCCGAGCTGCTCCCAGGAGTCGCGGTCCAGGCTTGGGCTGAGGTAGGGAAGGCCAGTGTCCTCTGCGCGGATCCAGCCGTTCTTGTGAAGCAGCTTGTGGTAGATGCCGCGGAGGTGCCGGCCCAGGGGGAAGCTGGGCACCTCTCTGGGCGTGTCTCTCAGGGCGGGCACGTAGAGCAGCGGGGTCGGTCAAGTACTGCTGCTCCCAGTAGGCGTCCCTTGGAATGTAGGGTCCCAGAGGGGCTTCGCAGAGCAGTGGCGGCAGCAGCAGCAACAGAAGCCACAGCCCCGTGGTGCTGCACATCGCCTTTGCCATCGCCTCTGGTGCTGGGGGTGAGTGTTGGAGATGGCGCAGGGGTGGGGCAGCTAGGGGGAGGGGTGGGGTGGGCAGCATCCGTGTGCTGGCTGGAGGGGAGGAGACACCAGCACCACTGTGGGGTCACGTCTGTGTGTCAGCCGGAAGAGAAGGGGCACTGGCACCACCTTGGGATTGCGAAGAGGAGTAGAGGACATTTCCTGTTAGGAGGTGAGGTTGGAGGAAAGAAGGTGGAAGGGGTCCAGGGAACGTAAAAAAGCGGCCTGCTCAGCAGGTATTACAAGCCCCAACTTAAAACTGTACTATAAAGCCACTGTGATAAAAACTGCGTGGTACTGGCAAAGTAACAAACCCGAGAACCAGTGGAATAGATTAGAAGGTCCAGAAACAACCCCGGATACACAAAGCTACCTTATCTTTGACAGAGGAGCCAAACATCCCCAATGGAGGAAAGACAGCCTCTTTAACAAATGGTGCTGGAAAAACTGGGCTTTAACCTGCCAAAAACTAAAGCTAGATCTATCTCTTTCACCATGCACAAAACTAAATTCACAGTGGATTCAAGACTTAAGCATTAAAACAGAAACAATAAGCTTGCTGGAAAACAGGTTAGGTAAAACTCTTGGAGACATTGGCTTAGGCAGAGATTTTATGAATAAAACCTCTATAGCATGAGAACTAGCAGAAAGAATCAACAAATGGGATATCATCCTACTGAAAAGCTTCTGCACAGCAAAAGAAGTCACTGGTACTGCTAAAGACAACCAAAAACATGGGAAAAGGTCTTTACTAGTTCAGCCTCCCCAAGTTCACTAAAAGATCTTAAAAACTCACATTGGAAAGACAGATGTACACCCTTGTTCATAGCAGCTCAGTTTGTGATAGCCCAATCTTGGAAACAACCCAAATGACCACCATCTGGAGACTGGGTAAAGAAGATGTGGGTTTTTAATAAAACGGGAGTATTACTCTGCAATAAAGAATGACAAGATCGATTCATTTATGTGCAAATGGATACACCTGGAGGACACACTAAAAGTGAAATAAATAGATCACAAATATGCAAATACCAGATCTTTTCTTTCGTATGAGAACCTATAGATGTCAATGAGTTCTAGAATGTATGATAGTTTTTGTAGGATGGGAAATATCTAAAAGGAATTTGGTCTGGGAATGTAATGAGGTGAAAGAATAAATATGATTCTGAAAGAAAATAAAAGAGCATGTACATAAGGGGTGGGAGGTTGTGGGTTGGTAGGGATGTGGGTAAAAATGAGAAATAACTAGTGTCATATACTGGTACAAATTCCCCAATGTTGTATGTGATTGTGAGCTGTATATAAAATGTACCAATAAAGAATTCAATAAAAAAAAGAAGTGGCCTGCTGGGCCTCGGGGAGGAGGAATTCCCCAGGAAGGTGGGGGCACTCACCGGAGAGGGGAGGTGAAGGATTACCCAAGGGCCCCACGTTTGGGCGCCAGTTGTTGTTGTCATGGGGCTGCACACAGGAGGGTGAGGCGCAGGGTCACACACACACACACACACACACACACACACACACACACACACCAGACTCTGGGGAGGTTTCTGGAATGCTTCTGTTTAATGAATGCATTGTAGGGTGTTATATAGCACAAGCGGTGGGAGGGGTTTGCGGTGGCTATTGGGGATTGGCCTATGATTGTCAGAGGAGGGGCCCAAATTTGAGGAGGACTGGGCAATCTCTGGCTGCCTGTGCCCTCCTTAGCTCAGTGCTTGCTTAACTTCCCACCTTGCCAGCCACATTTCCCTGTCTGACTTTCATAAGGGTGACCACCAAGGTTATACTTTCCAGTTGATGAAACAAATCAACAAAAAGCACAGAGAGTACTTCTCTCAGGAAACAGGATGGTTCCAGAGGGGAAAGAAGGAAAGTTATGCAAACTGATATTTTTAAGACCCCACAGTTTCTTCTCAAATGCTCTATGGTAGCCAAACAGATCTGTGCATAAAGCGTATTAGTCACCTCTTCCGTGTACCATTAAGTGGGAATGGACATTCACAGGTCACTATACACTAGAAAAAACTCCAATGAAGTACAAAGACAAAAATATAGAAAAGAAATTCAGTGGAAGCAGATGGAAAGAACAGATGAAAGCTTTATAATTAGTATCATAAGTAAAATCACAGAAGATACTCCATTCATGAAACAATAGCAGGAGATAAGAGAGTACTTGGAAATTAAAAGTGAGAGAGATGAAATAAAAACTCTGAATAGAGATTGAAAGATAAAGCCAGGAAAATCAAGACATACAACCAAAAGGCAAAGTGGTAAACTGGAGGAAAATAAGAGTTTCAGGAAGAGAAAACAAAATTTTGAACTGAGTTTTGAGATTGAAACCATCCTCTAAATTCCTGGAACAAATAAACACATTGCCAAGATACGGTATGTTAGCTTTCCATTGCTGTGAAAAAGTACACGAGACAATCAATTTAAAAAGCAGCAAGATTTATTTTAGCCCATGGTTTCAGAGATTTTAGTCTATGACTGGCGGGCTCCGCTGATTTGAGATCTGTGGCAAGGCACGTGGGGCTGGGAGCACACTGTGAACAAAGCTGCTCACCTCCCGGTGGCTGGGAAGCTAGGAGCAAGAGAAAGGCATTGGAGTGTTTCCTTACAGGCCACACCTCCAGTGACCTAATATCCTTCTGGGAGGCTCCACCTCTTAAAGGTACCATTACCTCCCCAAAGTACTATAAACTGGAGACCACACATTCAATAGGTGGCTTCTGGGAATCCTTTAAGATACAAGAAATAGCATATGGTAACCAGTCCTTTGAGTCCTCACACACTGTGTCTCTGTAGTCATGCTGGTGCTTTGAAGCTTGTTCTCCAGTAGGTTCTGTAAAAGATCTACAGGAACATTACACAAAAAGCCTGAGGTTTTGTGTGTTAATAATTTACTACCTCTTTTATACCTGAAAAGTCAAATTTACTGGAAATGAAATACGCGACTCTCATTTCTTTCCTTGAACATGTTAAGTAATCACTCTATTTTCTTTCAGAATACACTATTGCTCAGAAAATTCGGTGATTATCTGATTTTTTTCTTTATATCACTTGGTGTTTTCTCTAGATACCCAAATAGGTTTTTATTCATTGAAGTCCAGTCATATTTTGTTTTTGTTTTCCTTTTTGCAGTGCTGGGCACAAACCCAGAGTCTCAAGCATGGTAGACTATACCCTCAGCTCAGGTTAGATTTTTAAGCTATGTCTTAGTGTTGATAATTCTCAAGTCAATATAATTAGGTACACTGAATGCTCATTCCATACATAGTTTAAAATTTCAGGCAAGATTTATTAAATTATAGGTTTTAATACTAGTTTCGTCCAGTGTGCTTAACAGTTCACCATGGTTGTCTCAGACCTTCTCCTGTTTTGAGGTCTTTCCAGATCCTGTTGCCTCCCTCTGCTTTTATCCTGCCTTAACACAGATACTGTGTAGAAGTCATGGTGGTGCTGGTCTGTCCTCATCTGGTGTACCTAAGCATTTTGCAGGGATATCTTGTTACTTATTTTTAGTTTTACTCTATAATTATTCTCTTTTTGGGTAGAGCTTTAGGGTTATGCATAAGTTACGCTCTCGTTGCTGTCTTCCCAGAACCCCTCTCATTAAAGAGAAAAACCCTACATTTTTGAAAAGATCAAGAATCAGAAATATGTTGTATATAGACATCATAATGCTAGAAGCCAGAAAGCAGAGTGGACAGTCTTCATGTTGTAGGGACAAATTCTTTTTAAACCAGAATTCTCTACTCAAGAGGACACCAGAAAAGTAGGGTGTGATGGTAGGGTGATTTCAGAGCTACTGTCTTATGTTTGGAAAACTTGCAGTATTACTTGACTTTAAAAACATCAAAATGGAAACACTGAGGTGTTTTTAGATGAAAATTAAAATTAAATGTTAAGATGTCAAAGTGGCTGATGTGTAGTGGATATGAGTGAGGGACACCTGAGGTACAGCTGGAAGAGGAGGGGTTTGGGGAAGTGTGCGTGAGACTAGACACAAAACACATACCCGCACAAGTGGCACTCCGGCGAGAACGTTGGCATCTTTCAGTTGTATAGTATGCCATGAAAACAAAATCTCAGATTTCAAGGGGCAGAAAATAATAAGAATTCAACAGGCAGAGAACTTAGTGAAATAAGTAGGATAGTGGCAGTCTGCTTAACTTTAAATTAGATTCTTTTATCATATATTTACTACTTTATAATGATGACCAAGACATCTTGATTTCCACCTCATTCAGCTTGGAGTCTCGAGAAGAAGGAAGACATTACATTTAAGAATCAAACTGAATGTTGTGGGACACACTTTCATCATAGCGGCCTGAGAGGCTGAGGCAGGAGAGCTGGAAGTTCTAAACCAGTCTGGGCAGTTTAGCAACTCAGTGAGATCCTGTGTCAAAATTAAAATAGCAATAATATAGAAATGGCTAGGCATTTAACTCCGTGTAAAGGTTTCATGTTCAATCCTCAGTATCACAAAAATAAAAACATTATTGGGATATAGTGTGGTGAGCCTGTAATTCCACCGCTGTGGGAGACTAAGATTGGAAGATGGAAAGTCTGAGCCTTCAGCTTGGGGCCTTAGTGACTCAGCAAGACCCTCCTTCAACATAAAAAATGAAAAGGATTGGGGATGTAGCTCAGGGCAAAGAACACAAACGCAACAAGATGAATAGATAACTAAGGAAAATTAAAATCATATACGTACAGAACAACAATCGTATTAAATAGTACATGTACAGAGTACAGAGCAGAGCAGCTGTGAGCCTGTCTGGGTGACACAGAACCTTTTGGAGGAAGCGAAAGGCAGTGAGGAGGCTCGAGCAGAGGGGAAAAAAGAAAATGGCACAGGGTGACATAGATAAGTTAAAGAAAGGCCAGATCATGTGGGGCTGTGAGGGGCATAATTAAAAGGCCATCTTTTTTCTAACAGAAACGGGAAGCTTCATGCTATGAAGTTGTGAGATCAGATTTCTGTCTGATTTTTGAAAGATCATTTGATGATGTCTTTTCTATATTTCTAACACTATATACGTGTATGTTCTTAGCAAAGCAGGGATACAGGGGAACTTGTTCAGCTTGATAAATCTGCAAACAAAACAAGAATAGCAAAAAAAAAAAAACCCCAAACAAAACACCTACAGTTCATAGCATTCTTAATAATGTTAAGTGTTAAATTGTGCCCCCCATGCTTATGTTGAAATCCTAAACCTCAATATCTCTGAATATGATGGAATGCAGGGATAGAATCTTTTTTTAAATTGAATTCTTTATTGGCACATTTTATATACAACTCACAATCACACTCAGTATTGGGGAATTTGTACCAGTACTTGACATGAGTTAATTCTCATTTTTACCCATATCCCTATTCCCCCTACAACCCCCCACCCTCTATATACATGTGTTTTCTTTTTCTTTTAAAATCATGTTTATTATCTCCCCTACCAGGGATAGAATCTTTAAAGAAATAATTTAGTTAAAGTGAGGCTGTTAAGATGGACCCTATTCGCATCTGACTGTGTTCTCAAAGGAGGACATTTGGAACAGATAGGCACGGAAGCAAGACCATGTGAAGACACAGGGAAAAGCACCTGTACATAGCCTAAAAGAGCAGCCTCAGAAGAAACCAACCCTGCTCACACCTTAACCTGGAACTTCTAGCGTCCAGAATTATGAGACAATAAATTCCTTTAGGTTAAGCCACACACTCTAGGCCAGCAATAAACAATTGGAACTTGACACTTAAAGTACAATACATTTGCATTAGCACCAAAAGAGTGAAGCACTTAGGTATAAATCTAGCAAAATTTGTATAAGAGCTATATGATTAAAAAGTAAAGTTTTGATAAAAGAAATCAGAGATGCAAATAAATACAAAAGTTACAGAGCTTGTTACATAGATTATTCTAATATTGTCAAGATATAATTTATTTCCCACTGACTTATACATTCAGTGAAATCCCAGTCAAAATCCCAGCAAGTTAGATTATCGTTCCATCATAAATGTGTTTGCCTATGCATGGACTCTGTCTGGAAAGATTCATTAGAAACTGCTAACAGTGATTGGTGAGATTAACCAAGGAGCTGAGGAGAGATTTGCTTTATATACATTGTGTACCTTTTGAATTTTGTGCCAACTGGATATATATATATATATATATATGTGTGTGTGTGTGTACATGAAGAAGTTTAGACTAATAAATAATTGATACTAGTTCTCACAGCTAATAAATGATAAAAGAGGGAGCTGGGCATGGTTTTCATGACTAATCTTATCAGTCAGGAGGCTGAGGCTGGAGGACCATTGAGTTTGAGGTTACCCTGTACTACATAGTAAGATCCTGTCTCAAAAAACAAAATGAAAAAATAGATAAAAGAGGGGTTAAGTCCAGGTTTCTAGTCTTCTGAATCATACACTTACTGCTTTTTTCTTTTTGCTGTACAATTGTATGAAGGTGGTCAGAGAACAAGTTTTTCTTTGTTTATAAGAGAAAGATGGAAAGAAGCTCATGGTGCCGGGTGTGGTGGCTCACGCCTGTAATCCCAGCACTTGGAAGGCAGAGACAGGAGGATTGCTGAGTTCGAGGCTTACCTGAGCTACATAGTGAGCTCAGAGCCAGCCTGAACTACAAAAGCGTGACCCTGTCTCAAAACAAACAAACAAACAAACAAACAAAAACAAACCCTAAGAAGCTCATGGTTAGATTAGGGGGAGGCTACACAAGGTTAGGCTAAGTGATATGAACATTGTCCTGCTGATCAGGGAGGGTTCTCATGACGTTAGGCAGTGGGAAATTTCACCAAAGTTTTACTAGGGGCTTTAATCTCCTTTTTGACCACTGTTTTGAATTTACCCAGTTATGCATCAAAGGAGTAAATTAGAAAACAGAGGGTACCTTACTTTGGGCTGCTATAATATATTACCAAAGGCCGGGTAGTTTATAGAGCATAGAAATTCCTCTCACAAGTCCAGAGAGTATGAAGCCTAAAATCAAGGTAGCAGCATATTTCACAGTGGTTTCCTGCTTCAAAGATGACGCTTTGTTGCTGCGTTGGCAAAGGTCAGAGGGGAAGAGAGCTCTCTTGAGCTAGTAGCACGGGAGAAACTGGACAGCTTGATCAGAAGCCAAGGAGAGAACATATGTGTAAGCACCCAGCAATTAATAGGGAGGAATGTTCTAGAACAAAAACATTTGGAGGAATGCTACCATTCTTGCCTACCTTTCACACTGATTGCTTTTTCTCTTGGACAAAAGATTGAGGAAGTTGTATTCAAATTAGAATTGCTTTTCAGTGTTGTGAAAGAATCTAGCACTTAAAAGTCATTGCATATTTGCATGTAAGCCCAGCTGTAATGTAGTGATTTGCATTTATATAGCAACATTCATCTGAGGCAGAAATGTGCTTCCCCAGTGTTAACTCATTAATCCTAACTCGACATCCTTGTGAAGGAGCTGGAGAATGTGATTATCCCCATTTCACAAATAAAAAAATGGATCCACTCAGTGATAATTTGGGTGTGAATAGGTGGAGCCTACATGGGAAATTAATACCAATATTCATACAAGTCTCTTGGGAAGGAGTTAGAAATGATTGGCTCAAAAGTTTGGTGTTCATCTGTATCTCTCGAATGACCAGTGATGTTGAACCTTTCTTCATGTGCTTCTTGGCTGCTTTTACTTCCACCTCTGAGAAGTGTCTGTTCATTTCAGATGCCCATTTTTGAATTGGGTCACTCCACAAAGAATGAGGGCTACTGCAAAATCAACCAGCAGTAAATGCTGGCAAGGCTGCAGAGAGAAAGGAGCCCTTCTCCACTGTTGGTGGGATTGTAAACTTGTACAACTGTTGTGGAGATCAGTGTAGATTCCTCAGAAAACTAGGATTAGAGGTCCCTTTTGACACTGCTATTCCCCTGCTAGGAATATATCCAAAGGAATTAAAAGAATCATATTGTAAAGTCATATGTACATCCATGTCCATAGCAGCTCAGTTTGTAATAGCCCAATCTTGGAAACAATGAAGATGCCCATCAACTGGAGACTGGATAAAGATGTGTGTGTGTTTTTTAAAAAAATAAAATGGAGTATTACTCTGCCATAAAGAATGACAAGTTTCATTCACTTATGTGCAAATGGATACACCTTGAGGACACACTAATAAGTGAAGTAAATAGATCCCAGATATGTAAATATCATAACTTTTCTCTGGTATGAGAACCTGTTGATATAAATGAGTTCTAGAATGTATGATAGATTTTGTAAAATAAGAAATATTCAAAGGGAATGTGGTGGGGGAATGTAATGAGGGGAAAGAATAAATATGATTTGGAAAGAAAAAGAAATAGCATGTATATAAGGGGTGGGGGGTTGGGGTGGGTAGGGATATGTATGGGTAAAAATGAGAATTAACTTGTGTCATATAGTGGTACAAATTCTCCAATGTTGAGTGTGATTGTTAACTGTATATAAAATGTACCAATAAATAATTCAATTAAAAAAAGTTTGGTGTTCAGATCCCCCCAAATTTTTAGTTAATTAATATTTTACTTTATGTAATCAACAGAATCTGATTATTATTTCAGTTTTATTTATCCTGAGCAATGAATATCAGAATTTGTCTCATAGGATCCTTAACTAATAATTTTAGACCAAAAATTTGACTCATGAAATTCTTTTTTTTTTTTTTTTTTGCTTTTTGGAGACAGGGTCTTGCTTTGTAGTTCAGGCTGGCCCTGAGCTCCCTATGGTGCCCAGGCAAGCTGCTGCGAACTCAGCAATCCTCCCGTCTCTGCCTCCCGAGTGCTGGGATTATAGACGTTAGCCACCACGCCCAGCATTATTTGTGGTTACCGGGGATTGAACTCAGGTCCTCCTTGCGCTTGCAAGGCAGGCGCCGGAACCACTGAGCTAACCCTCTGGCCCACGAAATTCTTAACTAATAACTTTAGACCCCAGGAGTTATAAAAAATAAGCTCTTGGTTTAAGTATGTTACTAGCTATTTGTTTGTTTGTTGGTTTATTTATTTGTTTGTTTGTTTGAGATAGGGTCTCACTTTGTAGTTCAGGCTGTCCCTGAGCTCACTATGTAGCCCAGGCAAGCCTCGAACTCAGCAGTCCTCCTGTCTCTGCCTCCCGAGTGCTGGGATTACAGACGTGAGCCTCCACGCCTGGCGCTGGTCTGGTCTATGAGAGTCACCCCATCCACTATTGTTGTATGTAGTTACCAGGGATCAAACTAGGGACCTTGTGCTCGCTAGGCAGGCACTAGAACCACTGAGCTAAATGTCCGGTCCTTATTTTGGTTTTTGAACATTTTAGTAGTTGTAAAATAAAAAATTGGGCCAGGCATTGTAGTATACACATGAAGTCCCTGCTACTTGGAAGGCGGAGGTAGCAGTGACCCTTGAACCCGAAGGCTGGAGGCCAGCTGGGTATGCTCTTTAGCCATCTTTCAGTTATTTTTTGTTCCTAAATGAGCTTTTGGGAAACACTCTTAAACTGACCGCAAATATACCTTGTTATCTCTTCCTAACTGCCTATTTTTTTCTCTTTTCAACCCAATTCTCAGTGTAAGAATCTTTCTGGTGACTGTGGACTCATATGGAGCTTTATTTATTAATCCAGCGCCCTCATAATGACTGCCCTTTCCTGGTGATTCTGGTCTCACTTACATTAACTGCTATTGTTAGGTAATCCCGGAATTCTATGTTCTTCTGTGATTTCCAAGGTGAAGCGAAGTGAATGTTTCTGTGGGCCGGTAGGTCAATGAAAAAAGTTCAGTCTTGGTCTGTTTTGCCTTACAGACGTACTGCAGGCCACAGTATGGATTTCCAGCGCCTCCCAAGGCCTGACATCGCGTGCTTAATGAGATGATGACAAAATCCAGTTTGACAGGTGGCAAAAGTGATGTGCGATCTACACATAGGGAAGTTTTATTCTTTTTAATTGATTTTATTGACACATTTTAAACATACAACATTGAGAACTTGTAGCTGTACGTGGCACATCTTGATTCTCATTTTTACCCTCTCCTCTGCCCTCCTTGCAGCCCCCACCCTGTATATACATGGATTATAATTCCAGAGAGCTTTGCGAAGAAGAGAAATAAAGTAAGTTGAGGAGGTAAGGAGGATTTGGGTTACAACTCTGTTACCTACATGGTTACTGTCTCTTTAGGGTCCATGTGCTTTCTGGTCAGGGTTAGCATTAAAAGATGGGAGAACGCATGTACGTGTCTGGCTGCACGCATGCGTGTCCAGCGGTAATCCAAGGACGTTCGGTGAGGTAGGAGAACAGTAGGCATCCTGAGTACTGTCTTTGTGATGCTTAGTAACAACAAAACCCAAGCATTAATGCTGCAGCTCCTTGGTCTGGCAGCGTTCCTTGAAGGTGGGTGGAAGGCAACGTGGCAAGACGGGGCGTCATGATGAAAGTCTGGCCAGTGAAGACTGACTTTTCCATCTTTACCCATGGAAGCAGCTGGGGTTAGGGAAAGAGACAGAGATCGGAGTTTTGCTTTTTTCAGTTACTTCAGAAAGCAATTTTACATGGAAATCACTATGGTATGTTACTCTTTCAACAAGTTTAGCCACAAAAAAAAAAAAAAGAGAGAGACAGAACGAAAACTACATTTTTTTCTTTTTTTTTTTTTTTTTTTTGAGACAGGATCTCACTTTGTAGTTCAGGCTGGCCCTGAGCTCACTATGTAGCCCAGGCAGGCCTGGAACTCAGCCATCCTCCTGCCTCTGCCTCCCGAGTGCTGGGAGGAGAGGTGTGAGCCACCACGCCCTGCACTGTGGTATGTGGTACTGATTGCTGGTGGGCGTGAGTCGCTGTGCCCGGTATTGTTGTATATGGTTACTGGCATCCAACCAGGGATCTTGTGCTTGCTAGGGAGGCGCCAGAACCACTGAGCTAAATCGCCAGCCCTCAGGCTTCCTTGTCTGTTGGGAGCTTTATCTCAAACTTTTCCTATTCAGTTACTGAGAGCTTGGAACTGAGCACATCTGACATCCTTCAGGTTCGCAGTCACTTCCCTAGGACGGCCCAGGCTCACGCACCTTCGGTAACTGGTGAGATCCGTAGCCACCCTCCTGGGGGGATGCAGTGTCCTCCTCCAACTGGGACAACATAGTCAGCCCCTTCCTGGATCTGTGCTGTTCCACTGCCACAGTGGCTGAGCCTCCAGATCCACTTTCTTGAGCCCTCAAGGGACTGGCCCCATGTGGGTTTTGAAGGCTGCCATTCTCCTCACCACACGGTGCTGCCTGGCTCCGAGGTGCTACCTCCTCAGAGGCTGGCAGGGCTTCACTCGGGTGGGCAAGGCCGGGCCAGGGCTCCTTAGCTGCTCCGTGTGGTCATCAAGGTGGGTTGGGGAAACATTTGCTGGTGCTTCAGAGCCTGGGGCCAGCCGGTGTGCAGCTGTAGTGAGAACCCAAGCATCTGGGGTCTGCAGGGCGTAGGCTGTGGAACCCCAGGGAACCTGGCAGCTTAGGCTGCACTCTCTGCGGGAACTTCAGAGTTGCTCTTTTTCTAATGTGCTTTCTGAGGTACTAAGAGGTTATCCGAGCTGCAGGTAGTCACCTTTACCATCTTGGGATGGGAAACTGGCCTAAGAATGAAATTAACGTAGAAGTCATGGCCAGCAGAAAAAGAAGTTATGTTGACCTCGAATACTTGAATTCAGCTTTGTTGAAATATAAAATTCCTTCCTTGATTTTTGAGTTGCATAAGGTAGTATCTTCTCCTGTATCTATATACAATATAAACAAATTTGTATTGCTTTTCTTGGACCTGAGAACCAAAATGTTCTGGCTAATACAACTTTTTATTGATCAATGGTTCCTTTGTTCCATAACTGTTTGACTTGCCTGTGTATTTTGAAAGTAGGATCAATCATTTTTATGGATGTAAAATAGACATAATATAAAACTTGTGATTTTTATTTTTTTAAATATACAATCTAGAGAACCTAAATGCATTCATGATGTTTCATTTACAACTAGCGCCACTATCAATTTAGTTCAGCTTTTCTTTAAAAAGGGCAATATTTCAATTAAATTTTCTTTGTTCTAACCTGCCTCCTAAGAGTTCTAGTCAATTACTTTAATGCCGTGTCAAAACCATTATATAAAGTTAACTTACATAGGCAATATTTGTGAGAGCAAAGAATTAATCCATTCATGGGTCACAAGGGAACAATTTCTCCCTAATACATATTGAATGGACACAATCTTGTTGCACCCTGAATGCCTCTTAGTTTAATGTTAGTATTAAGGAAAAGAAAGACATTAAGTAATGAAGCTAGCTCTTAATTCAAAATTAGAGACATAAATGGATGTATAAACACAATTAGAGTCCCACTGGCAAGACAAAACACTGTAAATTTTTGATCCTATGATTTGTAGTGTTCTTGTCCTCAGTGTTTTTAAAGAATAATTTAGAAAACATTTAAAAACTTGAAACAGCAAAGAATACAAGACCTCTTGCAGTGTGTGTGTGTGTGTGTGTGTGTGTGTGTGTGTGTGTGTGTGTGTATCTGGCCAGAGTACAGGGGGACAGCATTTAAGGTAAGCCCACTAGCTAAGGCTTCATTTGTGTAGACGAGTGATGGTCTTCATTTAAAGTCCTGTGAGAATCACTGAAGCTGGAATTTTCCTCCTGGCATTCTAATATGCCCCTTTCTCTTTCTTCTTTTTCTTTCCTTCTGGCCTGCACTCGGTGTCAGAGACACCACAATGCCACTTACGCTTGTTCTAAAAGTTCCTTAGAACTTCAGAGTGAATGAATTCTGATCAGGAATTACCTTGATTTCCCCCATAAAACTCCAGTCTTGGTCTATTTTCGTGGAGAGCTGCACAGGAGTTTAGAAATCATATTTTCTCTTGTATGCGCATGACATTTCCTGGTAGCTCTTAGATTATTATGGTTTCAGGACTTCTGATAGTTCAAGTCCTCAGGTACTCTTCAGTGGAATATACAGGGGAAATGGTAATGGTTCCAATTAAGAGTGCTTATTAAGGGTAAATATAATGGAAGCGAGATTTTTCAAATCTCAAGGACAAGAACAGTAACTAGTGATCAGAGGCAATCAGAGAAATTTGTGACGATTAAAACTTCTGCCTAACTTGCTTCCAAGTCGCTCATGATATTGGTGTTACTGTTGAATTGCTCTTTCCTGACATGTTGCACATGTTGGGAAATATTAAACCCCTGAGTGCAAAGTGAGTTTTTTTTCTTTAATGGGATTAATTATTCTTAGTATTATTATCCAGTGGACTTTACCTCAATAAATCTAAACTTAGAAAATATGATGGGATAAATGTGTCCTATTTGGGGTCTTGTTTTTTTTTTTTTTTTTTTTTTTTGAGACAGGGTCTTGCTTTGTAGTTCAGACTGGCCCTGAGCTCACTATGTAGCCCAGGCAAGCCTCGAACTCAGCAGTCCTCCTGCCTCTGCCTCCTGAGTGCTGGGATGACAGGCGTGAGCCACCACGCCTGGCTTTTTAATTTTTTTTTTTGGGGGGGGGTCTTGTTATTTTTATGGGAAGATTTTAAAGGGACATTTCAGGGAGGCAAAGGCCTGAGGCATAAGTAGGCAAGAGATACATATATGGTCTCTGTAGGCATTTGACGTGAACTCCACTGATGTTTAATCTTGATCGTCAGCTTGACTGGATGCAGAGGTTCCTAGGAGAGCAGCGGAGCACATTTCTGCACAGCTGCATGGGCGATGGGGACGGGACCTTGGCGGCTTTGTCTGGCCCTTGGCACTCTCTTCTTCGAGTCTTCTCTTGGGTTCTGTTTCCCGGCTGCTATGAGGTGAGCACCCTTTTCTCTGCCGTGCCCTTCCAGTGTGCTGTCTGCCCCCAGATCAGCAGATGAGGCCCCGAAACTTCTGAGTGAGCCAAAATAAACCCTCCCTCCTTTAAGTAGAGTAAGGCTGGTGCTTTATCCCAGCAACGAGGGCAAATACACCTGCTTTCCTGTCCAGAATGCTTTCTACTTTTATTTTTTAGATATTGTTCTGTCCATAACAGCCTGGAAAATGCCAAGTGACCCACTCTTCCCAAGCATAGCTTACAGGAGAAGTTGTAGTTACCCAATTCTAGATGGGTC